>JAULAV010006202.1:0-80368 GCA_030789695.1 Scilla litardierei
GCGGCGACACGCCGCGTGCCCCCCCTTAGGGTTTCCTGAAACCCTAACCCTAACGGGTTATTTTTCGGGGGAGGCCCAAATATTAACCCTAATGGGTTGTTTTCATGGCCCAAAAAGGCCAGAAAATTAGCCCATTCACACAAATTATTTTATTTATTTTTTGGCCCTAAAAAGCCCAAAATAGGTAAAAAGAAAATTTGAAAGGGTTTAAAGCGGTAAAATAAAAACAATAAAATATGGATCAAAAAGGCAAAAGTTTTCAAAAAAAAAAAATTTTTTTTTTTGCACGTCGCACACAATTTTAAAATTATTTTAAATGCTTGTGTTTCGATTATCTGCGTGGTTGTATGTTGCAATAATATTATCTGCGTGGATGTGCAAATTTTAGGCTATGTTTTTAGGGATCAGCCAGGTTTCCGACACCGTTTTAAATTCCCGCAATTTTTCTTTTCTTTTGAGAGAAACTTTGTATGTGAGGATGAAAATGTAAAAGAAGACCGAAGGACACCAAAAGAAGCTGAAGGCGTTTCGCTCAATGAAGATAGGGGCTTCTCTCTGAAGTTCCCGAGTTGTAATTTACTTTCATGCCTTTTATTTTGATGTAACCTCGGACTGGACTTTTTATTTATTTTTCGGTGTCGGCTGGCTGATCCCCATAGCCTAAGGTCATTATTTCTGTTTTTCATTGTTTTTGCATTAAACTGCGTGGTTGATTAATTAGCTTTAATACCATGTTTTAATGTCGCAATGAAAACCATTAAACAGCATGCGTGATTGTTAATTTTTTAGTAATTAATATTCACATTACCTGAAAAAGCATGTATGTTAAAACCGCAGTAATTTAAATTCATGAAAATGACTACATTACATGCGTGGATGTCTGTCTTACTTTCAGTCTTAATGATACATGCTATTTTGTTTCTGTACATGCTAGATCATAAAATGGCCAGACTCGCAAATGTAGACTTCTCAGTCCTGAAGGCTGATGGGTCAAACTACCTGAGTTGGCAGTTGGACCTGAAGTTCCATCTGCGCTCTCATGGTTTCAGTCTCACACAGACTGAAAAGGCAACAACTAGTACTGCCCCAGCTAATAAGGAGGCTTCAGTGGAAGCACCTCATACAGAGGAAGTTTCCGATATATTAAAGGCGAAAGCCATTATATATATCAGGAAACACTTAGACTCGACCTTAAAGGACGAGTACCTCACTGTAGAGGACCCTTACGAGCTGTGGGATGCACTCGAGGAGAGGTACCGACATCAGAGGGATGTCATACTCCCCCGTGCACAGTACGAGTGGACTCACCTCCGCATACAGGATTTCAAATCCGTAGCGGAGTACAACTCAGCTCTTTTCCGCATCACCTCACGCCTGAAGTTGTGTGGTGAACCAGTGACGGAGAAAATGTTGCTGGAAAAGACGTTTACGTCTTTCCATGAAAAGGACATGATCCTTATGCAACAATATCGAGAGAGGAAGTTCACAAAGTACTCTGACCTTCTTTCATGCCTACTTATGGCTGAACAGAACAGAGACCTGTTGGTTGCCACCCACAACCCTGCGCCCTCCTGGCTCCGCTCCATTGCCACCTCCTGCAGAGGCCCACTTCCAGTCTTCCCAGAAGAAGAAGACGGACAAAAAGGCAAAATTCCAGAAATGGAAAGAACAGAAGCAGCGGAAGAAGGCCACTCACCCCAGCTCCTCCCCAGAACCAGAAGTTCGTGGACAAGAAGCAGAAGAGGATTCCCAACAAAGGAGGCACTCCCAAGAAAGACTGGGAGGACAAATGCTCAAAATGCGGGATGACGGGCCACTGGTCCAGAATCTGCCGCACAGCAAAACACCTCCAGGACCTCTACCAGGCAAGCCCCAAGCATCGAGCTGAGACAAACCTGATGGAGAGCGCAGCGTTGGCAGAGACCTCATGGACTCCCGAAGATTTCATGGGAGATGATACTCTCTAGATCTGGACCACTTTTATGCAAATTAGCAATGTATCTTAAATTTTTATGCATCGTATCTAGTTATTTTTTCCATGTCAAACAATATCTTTTAGCATTTATTTATGAAAGTGAATCTTTTATCTATATTTATTGCTTGAATGTCTTTCCCCATTTTTAGATATGGAACTTATCTGCCTAGTGGACAGTGCATCGACGCACTCGATCCTTCAAAACATAGACTATTTCACGAGCGTAAGTAGTTATTCTGGCCCACTGAGAACAATCTCAGGGCCAGCAAATATAATCGAAGGATCAGGGGAAGCAATTATATTGCTCCCCCGGCAACACACAAATAACACTTAAAAATGCGTTATACTCCCCAAATCATCCGAAACCTCCTAAGTTTTAAAGACATCCGTTTAAACGGATATCACTTAGAGACGTCGAGGAGGATAAAAGGGAATACTTGCTTGTAACGGCTCTTACAAATGGTTCAAAAACCATTGTGGAACGTTTCAAGGGACTCCCCTCGGGACTCTACCAAACAAGTATACAAACTCCAGAAACATCCATGGTGGAGCACCTGCAGTGCCCCAAACACCAGAATTCCAACTCTGGCACAGTCGACTGGGACACCCTGGTTCGGTTATGATGTACCGCATCATAAAGAACTCCAGGGGCATTGACCTGAAGAACCTGAAGATTCTTCAAAAAGGCAAATTCCCATGTCCACCCTGTTACAAGGGTAAACTGATCACCGAGACCCTCTCCACTGAAAGTGGATGTGGAGTCTCCCAGCTTTCTGGAAAGAATCCACGGAGACATTTGTGGGCCGATTCACCCATCAAGTGGTCCGTTCAGGTACTTTATGGTCCTGATAGACGCATCAACTAAGTGGTCACATGTGTGCCTACTGTCCACGTAACCGTACTAGCACTATCTAAGCTTTTAGCTCAGATAATAAAGTTACGGGCCCACTTCCCCGACCACCAGATAAAGAAACTTCGTCTGGACAATGCGGGGGAGTTTACGTCACAAGTCTTTCTAGACTATTGCCAAGCTCAGGGAATTGAAGTCGAACATCCTGTAGCGCATGTTCACACCCAAAATGGGTTAGCAGAATCTCTAATTAAGAGACTGCAATGGATCGCTCGTCCATTATTACTTCAATCCCAGATGCCAGTGAATGCGTGGGGTCATGCAATTTTGCATGCTGCATCTTTAATAAAATTAAGACCCTCTGGAGGTCAGTCATCTTCTCCAATGCAACTAGCACTTGGAGCCCCACCAATTGTCTCACATTTGAGAATATTTGGTTGTGCAGTATACGTCCCCATAGCACCACCACAAAGGACAAAGATGGGTCCACAACGTCGCCTAGGCATTTATGTTGGGTTTGACACCCCCTCCATAATTAGATTCCTAGAACCCCTAACGGGGGACGTCTTTAAGGCACGTCTAGAAGACTGTGAATTCGATGAAACATCGTTCCCAAGACTAGGCTCACAGACAAAGAAGCCCGAAGCTTCAGAAAGTATCACTTGGGATACAAAAACTTTATGTCACTTTGATCCGCCAACAAGCCAGTGTGAGGAGGAGGTCCTGAAGATTCTCCACATCCAAAACCACTGTCCATCTCTTGCCGGACAAATTTACTGACAACCAGAAGATTGTCAGATCACACGTCCCTGCTGCTAACACTCCAGCTAGGATTGACATACCGCAAAAATGGATGCAATCCGCCTGCAGCAGAAATGGTTGGACCTCTCAAAATGAGAGGACGACCACCGGGATCCAAGGACCAAGTCCCTCGAAAGAGTAGGACCCTTGGCAATGGTAAACAAATACCACCACAGGGATGCTAATTTAAGCCCTGACCCCATCTCTCCCAAACTCTCATGAAGAGGAAAAACCAGGAGAAAATGAAGTATCGATACACTATGTACGAACTGGGGAGTATTGGGACAGAAAAAGCACAACAATAGATGACACATTTGCGTGTAATATTGCCATCAACGTCGCGTACTGCGACGATGATATTGAACCACGCTCTCTAACAGAATGTCAAAGCAGAGATGATTGGCCAAAGTGGAAAGCGGCAATAGGAGTGGAGTTGGATTCACTCACCAAACGCAAGGTCTTCGGACCAATAGTCCAGACACCAAAAGGTGTAAAACCTGTGGGTTATAAATGGGTATTTGTTAGAAAACGAAATGAACAGAATGAGATCGTACGCTACAAAGCAAGGCTTGTAGCGCAGGGTTTTACCCAACGTCCTGGGGTGGATTTTGAAGCCACATACTCCCCGGTCATGGACGCGATCACCTTCCGATTCCTCATTGGCATAACAGCACAAGAGGGTTTAGATATGCAACTCATGGACGTGGTTACTGCATACCTATATGGCAACCTAGACCGAGACATCTATATGAGATTGCCTGACGGTTATTCTTTGCCTACAGCACTAAAAGAGAGAGACCGTGACATCTACTCAGTGAAACTGCAAAGATCATTATATGGTCTAAAACAATCTGGAAGGATGTGGTATAACAGACTGAGCGACTTCCTTTCACAACAAGGATTTAAAAACGACCCAGTCTGTCCTTGCATCTTTATAAGAGCAAAGGCAACAGGATTTGTAATAATAGCCGTCTATGTAGACGACTTAAACCTCATCGGATCTCCTGAAGAGATCGCAAAGATTTCTAGAAGCCTGACAGAAACTTTCGAGATGAAAGACCTCGGAAAATCAAAATTCTGTTTAGGCCTTCAGATAGAGCATCTTAAAGATGGGATCCTGTTACACCAGTCAACTTACACATCGAACTTACTGAAAAAGTTTCAGATGGATAAGTGCCACCCCCTCAGCACTCCGATGGTCGTCAGATCATTGGATGTTCACAAAGACCCCTTCCGGCCGCTGGAAGAGGGGGAGGAAGTACTAGGCCCCGAAGTGCCTTATTTAAGTGCTATCGGTGCACTCCTTTACCTGGCTAACTGCACTCGCCCTGACATAGCGTTTGCAGTAAACTTACTAGCCAGATATAGTGCTGCACCTACACAGCGGCACTGGGCCGGAGTTAAGCACCTTCTGCGCTACCTCCAAGGGTCCATAGACTTAGGTCTATTCTATAGGAAAGGGGCATCAACTGGTTTAGTTGGTTATGCTGACGCAGGTTACAGGTCCGATCCTCATACAGAGAAGTCTCAGACCGGATACATGTTCACATATGGCGGTACGGCCATATCCTGGAGATCTGTGAAGCAGACCATGACGACCGTCTCATCCACCCACTCAGAGCTACTTGCAATCTTCGAAGCAAGCAAGGAATGCTTCTGGCTACGCTCGGTGATCCAGCACATACTCACCTCCACCGGCCTTACTACCGGCGTTCTTGCACCCACTCCACTCCATGAAGACAATGCAGCATGTATAGCCCAGCTACAGGACGGCTACATCAAAGGTGACAAGACGAAGCATATCTCCCCCAAGTTCTTCTGGACGCACGACCTTCAGAAGCAAAAGCAGATTGAGGTACAGAAGATCCAATCATGTAATAACTTGGCGGATTTGCTTACCAAATCCCTGCCTACTAGTATCTTTGAGAAACTTGTATATGGGATTGGGATGAGGAGAGTGAGTAAATGTAAACTGGGTCAGGATGAGAGAACTATGAACTCATAGATACATAGGAGACTGATGTATAGATTCATAGGAAATCTGCAAGCCTGAAGCTTGGTCAGATAAGGGGGAGTCAACTGCAGAGTTGTACTCTTTTCCCTTGGCTACAGGTTTTTTCCCACTGGGTTTTCCGTAGTCAAGGTTTTGACGAGGCAACCTCGTTGACTCTGGATCCTGAAGTATCCACCCCTTGACACATCCCTAAAACAGGGGAAGTTATGGGTTAACTGTTCTTTCTTTAACAAGACAGTAACCCTAACTCGGATCCTGAAGAATCCACCTCTTATTTCAATGTTGATTGGATAAGGGGAAGTGTTATGAATAGGCCCATTGGGCCAATTGGGTATCCAACCCACTATTGAAAGCTATAAATACACGGGTAGGGGGCTCTTAACCCCTTACACCTATTTCTCCCTAAATTCCCTTCACAACATTTTTCAAAAATTCTTTTTTTGATGTTTAATCCATACAATTATATACCCCAGGGAAAATAATGGGTGAACCCGTTGGGCATTAGAGCACCCATCCACCCGTTACAAATTTAACGGTCTCAAAACGTGCGAATTTGATGAAATGGCTTGATCGAAGACCAAATGACATTATTTCTCAACCATTATTTTTTGAGGGGGGTATAACAACATATGATGAGGGTGGAAAAAAGAATTTTTGAAAAAAAAAATTTCAAAAAAAAGATAAAAACATTTTCGCACCGTGCGAAATGTTCTCATTTGAAAATTTTCATATATATATATATATATATATGTATATATATAGGGTAAAATGCGCCTGCGCTCGTGCTCAGATGGGATTCCTGCGCTCGACCCCTCCTGACCGTCCGATCCGATCAGCGATCATGGTAATATCTGACCTTTTTGTGCAATTACCAAAACGCCCTTTAAGCTCTTTTTAACGCGCCTCTGTACTAAATTACCTTTAACCCCTTTTGTACTAAAATACAATCGCCACCAATTCTTTTGCTCACTCCCGCGCAAAACGCAGAAGCTGGAGCAATCACCACCAATTCTTTTGCTCACTCCCGCGCAAAACACAGAAGCTGGAGTAGATCCTCAGTTTTACACAAGGTCTTCGATTTCAACAGCCCACGCCTAAGATCGCCCCCAAATCCAGGCCATCACACTCTCGTTGATTCCTCTGTTACTCTCCTCCATCGAGGTAAGGATCGTCATCCCTAATTTGTTGGACATCTCATATTGCTCAACGCAAACAACGGATTAAGGAGTTGAAGGGTTTTTGCGCGGGGAGCAATTTCCAACCGTTGGACGATTAGCCTGGAAATTCCTCTCCGCGCACAACGGGCTAAATTTTTGTCCCGTTTTGCGCGGTGAGTAATTTCCAAACTAGCGAAGTGTTGCAATGGATATTACTATCCGCGCACAACCCTTCAAACATCGCACCCGTTGTGCGCGTTGAGCAATATGAGATGTCCATCAAAACTTGCCGAAGCAGCTCATATAGCACAACAACATGGAGCGAATGGCGTACATAATATTGCCCACCGCGCAAAACGGTTGATATGTTTGATTTTTTGTTGGATTTGATCCTGTCATCAAATATGATGGTAACATTGAAAAAGAATAGATATAATACGCAAGGTTTTAACATGAGTAGTAATAGTAGTGTGGTTTCAACTAACATGCTGATGATGATCGACTGATACTTGGATAGACATGTATAGCAGTCATGCTGCGGCAATATTACTGATATTTTTACTTGTTTCTAATGTAGAAAATGAAAATCGAAGAGAGTGAACCATATGTGCATGATCAGGAGATGCCAAATGAGATTGAAGCTGAAAATGACAGTGCAAACAGCGTATATCAAGAGGATAGGCATAGTGATAGTGAAAAAGGCAGCCCACATGTTGGAATGACATTTCAAACAGAAGAAGATGCGTATCAATTTTATAATACATATGCAGCAATGAAAGGTTTTGCAACCCGAAAGGGATCTACGGGAAAGGGAAAAGATGGCAATACCACGAGGAGGAAGTATACGTGCAACAAAGAAGGGTATAAAAGCTTAAAAGATAAGAGGGAGATAGGGAGGGACGTTAATCGAAGGAAAAACGAGAGAGAAGGCTGTATGGCTCGAATGACAGTTCATAAAATCACCGGAGGAGTATGGCGGATAAACTCCTTTAATGATGATCATAATCATGAGTTGATAAAAAGCCCAGCGAAGATCCAGATGCTACGGTCACATAAAAGATCGCAGATGGACGGAACATGTAGGAATTTAGTTGATCAGATGCGTGGCTGTGGAGTAGGACCTGCAAAGATTGCAAGGATTCTAAATGCCACGAGTAGTAGTAATGTCAATATTACTACGCAACAATGCATTGATCATGGGAGAGTAGAAAGAAAGAACAACATTGGGAAGGAATGCATTAGAGTAATAGAACAATTTATTAAAAGGCAAGCTACAGACTCTCAGTTCTATTATGCTATTGAGCATGATGAAGAGAATGTATGCAGGAGTATATTTTGGGCTGATGGAAGGGCGAGGACATCATACAGCCAGTTTGGAGATGTTGTTGTATTTGATGTCACTTATAAGACAAATAGATTCATGTTGCCTTTTGCACCTTTTACAGGTGTCAATCATCATAAACAGTCTATTTTATTTGGATGTGCTCTTCTTGCTGATGAGAAGGAAGAAACCTTTGTTTGGTTATTCGGACAGTGGTTAACATGTATGTGGGATAAAGCACCAGGAGCTATCATCACCGATCAAGACCCGACAATATGCAATGCAATCAAAAGAGTTTTTCCAAATACAAAACACAGGTATTGCATATGGCATATCAGTCTGCACGAAGATGAGCATCTACGTTCATTGCGGTCTTCTTATAACCCTGAATTTGAAGAAGACTATGCAAACTAGTGTAAGAACAGTCAAAATGTTGAAGAAGCTGAGAATTGTTGGTGCATCTTAATGGAGAAGTACCAAACGGAATTTCAGGAGCCATTGACAGAAAAACAAAAAAATGAAATGAAAGCCTGGAAGTGGTTGCATACGATGCATGAGAAAGCACAGCATTGGATTAAGGCGTACCTACTGGATACTTTCTTTGCGGGTATGAATGTTAATACGATAGAGATTGGTGTAAAAATATATGATCAAAATAAACTCAGCACATGGTATTCATTTCTTGTTTTGTGTGTAGGCATGGCGTCCAGCCAAAGGAGTGAAAGCATGAACACGTATTTTGATGGATACGTAAACTGTATGACTCCATTATACGAGTTCATTGATCAATATGATAAAGCCGTAAAATTTCAGCGAGACAAAGAGGAGAGAGAAGATACTTTTTGTATGCGGAACAAACCAGAATTTAGCGGCATGCATGAGTTAGAGGTTCATGCCGCAAAGGTATATACTAGAAACATATTTTCCATTTTTCAAAATCGTTTCAAAAATACTTTATACTGTCGGCACGAAAGGGTGAGCACGGATGGGGACACGAGCACGTATAGAGTAACTATGCGGATTGATGGAAAGAGCTACGTGCATAATGTTCAATGCAATATATCTAAGGGAATGTTCAGGTGTACGTGTGCAAGGGCGGTGACTGAAGGTTTGCTATGCACGCAAATTTTATATATGATGAAGCAAAAGTATGATATGCAAGCCATCCCTGAGAGATATATTTTACCCAGGTGGACTCTAAATGCAAGACATAGCATCATGAGTCTTGGGGCCTCGTCGACTAGCACAGTACACGGAGTGCGTCTAACTCAAATTACTCCACTTCAAGCCTGTAGACTTCGTTCATCATTCGATAAAGTCGTGGAGGCGGTAACAAGAGATCCCCTTCTGTTTGATGTCGTCTTTGGGTGGGCAAACAGTTTTTTGGACCAGCATAATATGACTAATAAAGCGCAAACTGCTTCTGGAGAGCCAAGATCACAGGTGGGGTCCAGTGCACCTATCAAACAAGAAGTGGGAGTAAATGATGTCATTATGCATGATCCTGCAAAAGCTAGAACTAAAGGCCGACCACGAGTGGCGTCAAGAATTCCGTCTGGAATACAAGTCTCACAAGAACAAAGTCAAACAGGAACAAAGACATGCAGTGTTTGTGCAGAAAAGGGTCATGACATGAGAACTTGTCGTATGAGCACAGCTGGTAGAAATAAGGTATATATGAGCACAGCTGGTTACTATTTTATATACTAGTATAAATTATTGTAACATCATTGCTCCATAATCTCTGTAGGAAAAATCTTCGCCCGATGACTTAACAAGGCTGTGATATGAAGGATGACATTTTTGTATCCTAAAGGCAACAATTTTGTATCAGCTTGGAAGAAATATACTACATGCATCTGTCACGGACATATCAATGTAAATGGGTTGTAAGTAAACTGGTTCTCTTTAAAAATGGTCATCGGAAAACGGCAGCCTCCTATATTTTTAGTCCAAAATGCAGCCATCGTGGAGTTGAATTAAGAGGGCTGGGGGTCCAAATTGAACATTAAAACAGTAAGTCTTGGTTATAAGCCTATGAGGATGATGCCTATCATTCGAGACCTATATCCGATGTTGCGGATCTCATATCTTATAATTTCTCTGTTGCTGCAGAACCTGACAAATGTCAAGAAAATTAATGGGATTAAGGAGTAAGAAGCAGAAGCAGTAGAGCTGAAGAGAATGAAGATTCAAGAGAATGAGGCATGTAGCTATCCGCGATGAGTAATGGTGGGTAATTGTATACAGTTTAGCTCCGCGCGCACAACGTTTATAACTTTTACCAGTTGTGCGCGCTGATCAAAACTTGGTAATTTTACAGGCTTCCTAATAAGCGCACACAACGTTCAATAATGTTACGGATGTGCTCGTTGAGTAATATGGGTAATTGTAAGCAGTTAATCCCCACGCGCACAACGGTTCATACCTTTGACGGTTATGATCGATGAGTAAATGTTGGTAATCGTAGACAGTTGTGCTCAGCTCGCACAACGTTCAATGCTGTTGCCGTTGGTGCGAGCTGAGTAATTGTGGGTACTTCAAGTTAGCATCACGCAATTTTGTAATGTGATGCAATTGCACCAAATTTAATGACATTGTATTAAGATCTGTATTCCAACATGCTACAACATTTATGCATTCAAATGTACATAACACAACAAAGTAGAAACTACATCTAAACATTTTGCAACATCACAGTTTTTGCCCAACTAAGCAATTAAAGCACTAGACTATACTAGGGATACAGGGATTCCCACCATGAAAAAAATTTAAAGTTTGTTGCCATTTATGAGCTGATCCAGCAGCTGCATCAGCGTCACTTGCTTCATTGTATCTTGGCCATCCGTCCCCCTGTCTGCGTTGAAGAAGAATCAGTGATGAACACATAACAAAGCATAATTAAGTAAAAATATTGTACGGGTAGACTTAGAATAAGATAGAACATTTATTATCATCGAGCAGTGATGTCTGCAACGAAGTATCAAGGAGCATATACAAGCAGTGAAGAAACGGGTGTGCATGGAAGGTGATAGCTTCAATGACGACAAACAGAACATATGAAGGAGCAAAGAACATCTTCGAATCAATATATATGTGATGTATTCAATTTCTGCATCACGTCACTAGACGCTAGTATATTGTCCATCTTTGAGTGTTGAGGACGCAGCAGTGATGAAGGAAAAAATAGAATGTCGTAGAGAAAATATCATATAACTAGAATAAGATACAATAAGATAGAATAATATCATCAAGAAGTGTAGTGGTTGACGAGGGCTTGTGGGAAGGGAAGCCATTTATAGACGACTTTGGATGCCATTGGATGAGGATGAGACTACAGTAGAGTTACTGGGAGGCAACACAAGAGACCCCGTGAGTCTACAGCAAATTGCTTGTGATTATACAGAAGAATGCCCGTGAATCTACAGCAGATTGAGTTCCCAATAATGTATGACCGTGGTGGTGCGCGTTGAGCAAACAAAATAGCTCAACGCGCACAACCGGCAAGAATATGGCCGTTTTGCGCGGAGAGCAAATAATTTTGGAAGATGTGCGCGATGAATAAAATCTTATGTACATTCACGATCACTGCTTTGTAGACTCACGGGGTCTCTTCTGTAGACTCATCCTCATCCAAGGGCAGCCTAATTCGTCTATAAAATGGCTTTCCTACGCACAAGCCCTCTTCAACCTCTACACTTCGAGTGATGATTATCAGTCATGAGGAAGGAGTAATGCTACACTCGACTGTAGGCTCATCCTCATCCAAGGGCAGTCCAATTCGTCTATAAATGGCTTCCATACCCACAAATTATATTCAACCACAACACTTCGAGTGCTGTGAAAGGCATGAGAAAGAAGTAACCTTGCTCAAATATTACTCTGACCATATCAAGCTAACCCTTCCCAAACAACCAGAGACCATAGCTTAAACAAACCATCACCGGTTTGCTGCAGCAGTGAAGATGGCCACCCAAACGAGGTTGAAGCTTTTCATAGACAAGGGGATGAAGAGAGTGTTGTTCGCGGAAGCGGGCAAAGAGTTTGTCAATTTCCTCTTCAGCCTTTTGGCCATGCCTGTGGGCTCAGTCATCAAGCTCATCACCAAAGAAAAAGTGGCAGTGGTATGAAAAGCATTTATGTAATGAAGCCTATCATTAAATGTGCTGAAAACTGAATCTCTTGAAAGCTGTATATATGAAAAATGATTTATCTGGTATTTTAGTTCAAAATGCAGCTAGTGTGGCTTTGAATTCCTAGGTCTGCGGGTACACACTAAAACTTAATACCCAAAGTTTTAATTATGAGAGTATGAGGATGATGCCTATCATTCGAGAAATCTATATGCTGCTGTCGATCTCATATCTTATAATTTATCTGTTACAGCAGGTCACACCAATTGTCAAGAAATCATTCTAGAAATTGTTTCCATTGATCAAAAATAACTCCAAGTACAACGAACAAAAAGGAGAAACAAAAAAGGGTTCGATCCACCTATGATGCAGGAGCTCGAGAAGAGGCGTCCCCAGGCGATTCGTCTTCTCCCGAACCAGTAGGGTGACCAGGGACAACCGGAGGTCGGGGAAGCATTCTTCGGCCCCGCGCCTCGAACGCTGCCAAACCATCCCGGAAGGACTTCTCGATCTGAGCAGCAAAAATGGCCGAGAACTCCCGGAATCCCTCACGGATAGACTCCATGATCTTCGGAGCCAGGACATCCCCATAGTCCCTCTGGACCTCAGCTACGATCCGACCATGGGCCACTTCCCGCAGGTCGCCTATATCGGCCCAAAAAGCGCCTTTCGCCTTTCTATGCTCCTCCTGGGCGAGGGACAGTGCATCCTCAGCATACTTGGCCGAACTCTTGGCGACAGCCAGAGCCTCCGTCAAACATCCCACCTCCGAGGTGAGCTCTGCAACTCTCAGTTTGAACTGGTGGGCCTCCTTGGCTGATTGGTCAGCCGCCTCAGCCCTCAGGCGCTCCTGCGCCAAGGCCGCCTCAAGACCATCTACAGCAACCGGGTAAACCTGCAAGACCGCAGGGATGAATGTCGCCATCAACAAAACAGTCGTTGAAGAAAAAAGGGTCCGACATGCTGGATATGCCATACCAGAGAGTCTGCCAGTTTCTCCCTGAAGGAGCGGTCACTCGGAAGGACAGCTGGACTACTCTCACTCCTCTTCTTCTTCCTCTCGGGAACTTCAGACCACGAGTGAGAGCGTCTCTTCTTCTCCTCATTCCCGGTTAACACACGGGAACCCTGCTCGACGGCCGCCACGTCCCCCTCTCCGAGGTCGAGACCGGAGGGCGAATCAATCTGATTCGCCACGAAGGGAGAAGGTTCGACCGTGCCGAAGGGCGGATGGTGAGGAACGTTAGGAACGTCTTCACTGAAATCCCGACCCACCATCTGAGCAAAAAAGATGAAAATCAGGGTAACGTGCAACGGGTAAAGCAGAATTTAAAAGGAGAAAGGCTTTATACTGAAGGTCCCTTCGAATCCAAGCCGTCAGTAAGGGACACGTGTCAAAGTCTCACAGAGGCGGCACTTCGAATACCACTCTCCATGGGCGGGAGAATTCGTTCGACTGGCCTTCATTCAATGCGACCCGGTCCCTGGGTTATCCGATAAGTACGAATCATTATCATGTATTCCCGAAAAGACGAGTGTTTTTACGTAGAAAGAAATAAAAGAAGAGAGCAGAAAGAACACTGCAGGTAGTTCGCACTTGCAGGGAAGTACAAGTAAAACTCCAACACAGATAAAAAGACAGAGAAAATAACACAATATTCCATTTTAATGATACATTGATACATCTTATACATACACCAACATCTTCATATTCACAACTCACTCGAAAAAAGATGGGCAAAAGTACAAGTCTCTCATCATACATCAAATCGTAACACTAACACCCTTAGATGAGGACTACATGCATAAAATGTATTATTTGACACTTTGAATTGATTGTTTTCGTATCTCAATGATTGAATGCACCTCAGTCTTGCATTACACTCTGCCTGTTGCATGTGTCGATCCATTGTTGTACACCTTGCCTGTTGCACGTGCACGCTTTCACATATTCATAAGTATAGTTGTTACTGCCTTTACTACAGTAGATGTATATGACATACACTCTGCCTGCTGACATGCACCATTTCCAAACTTTATGTAAGGACTAGTTGTGACATGGAATTTCTTAACAATTATGCAACGGTGATACGAATAATAAATTTACCCTTTCACATGTAAACGTGGATGGGAAAAAAAATGGTTGTGTGCTGTGTGCAATTGTGAGTTTTGAGTGGGCGTGTGCGGAGAGCAATTATAGGGTTTGAGTCATTTTGTGCGATGAGCAATAACCCCATCCCTTTGTGCGATGCGCCGTACACGGGTTCAACATTGGCCCCCGTGATTCGTTCTCGATTATAAACGCGGATCGAGGCCGACTGATAGGTAATTTCCTTTAATAGGGCACGGCATTCGAAGCATCGAATTTGGATTAAGGCCGCCAAAACCTTTCGCCTATCTCAACCGTTGTTTTTGCCAAAATTCCGACACGTTTCGCTCATCTTGTCCGTTCGTTCGCGTAATAAAAGAAATTGGAGGTGAGGCCAATGGCTTTAGCGCTCCGAGGAAATCTCATCATCTTATTATTTCTTCCAGAAACAAAAATGGCGGGAGGAGCATACAGAGAGTTTACTTCAGAGATGGAGCGGGCCAATGAAGAAGGCCGTAAGAGGAAGAGGGCAGAGGAGGAAGAGGAGGAATGGGAGGAATGGGAGGAATCGGAGGAATCGGAGGAAACGGGGAACCGCATGCTGGAGTTGGGGGAGGCTGGATGCTCCTCAAGTCAAGCTGCGCGGTCTTTGAAGGCGGCTTCTTATGATCCTCGAGTTGGGGGCGCATCGTCCTCCAGCACGCCACACGACGGGTGGCCATACGAGGACATTGATCCTCCGGTCCCTTCCGTCGGCCCCATACCTCCAGAGTTCGGCCACCTTCTGCAGTCGAATCGCATTGGGTCTGACCATCATGGGGAGATTCACGGGGAGACCTATCAGCCATCGTACGTTGTGGGGACGGCCGAGTCGGCCCTCCTGGACTTTGGGACGGGGGCTCGTCTGGCGGAGAATATCACTCTTCCAAGGGATGTCGATTTCCTGAATGGGGTCGACCTTGAGACGATGGCCAACTGCTTCGTTCGCAGTGGCCTTCAGGTTCGTTGCCAATGTGCATTCCGAATTTTGCTTCCCCTTCTGGTTTTGCTGATTGTCGCCATCTGCAGGTGACCATTTTCGGGGCAGGTCTGCGCCGCAAGGCCCGCGAACTGATCGAGGGGCAGCGTCGGGTGGCGGATGCCGAGAACGAGGCTTCTGAGCACAGAGCTCAGGTGAAGAAGCTGGAGGAAGATTTGGGGAAGAAAATGGCCGCCAAGGGCAAGTCGGATTGGGCGGCCTCGGACGCGAAATCCAGCCTCGCCGCCTTGTCAAGCGCCAAGAAGCAGTTGGAAGATCAGTGGGGTAGAGAGCGTTCTCAACTCCGAGCTGATCTTGAGGCATCGAGGAAGGAGGTTGCTGCCCTTCAGGCCAAGCTTCTCGAGAAGGAGCAAGAGGTCGACGATTTCAAATCTCGGGTCACCGCCAAGATGGAAAGGGTGGGGAGAGTGATAAAGGACCTCTTTACAGCCGACGGTGCGTCGTCTTCCTAAATTTTGGTAATCGTTACTTTTGTAAGACGGCTGCTCGCGAGCGAGTCATATGTAATTTTTTTGGTACTTAAGTCATATGTAATATTTTCAGAATTTAATGAAGGGGATTTTTGCAACAGACGTCGAGTGAGAGCGTTTACTTCCTCCCCCTGATTCCAGGTCGACACCCGGGAACCCTGTTGGACGGCCGACACGGCCCCGTCACCGAGGACGAGACTGGCGGGAGAATGACCTTCCGTATATGATCGCGATGAGTAATTGTGTGTAATGTGTAATTGTATACAGTTTAGCTCCGAGCGCACAACGGATTGTTAAATAACACCGTTGTGCGCGACGAGCAAAACTCGGTAATTGTAGAAAGCGTTGCTTAGCACGAACAACATTCATTTCTGTTGCAAGTTGTGCACGCTGAGCAATTATGTGGGATGATTAATTAGTGTCCAGGGGTAAAAGGAAGCTGGTATAAACAAAAGTAGCACTTCTACTAAATAAAGGTCAACAGACGATTTCTCGTGAATATACAGAATAATCTTGTACCTCGGGTATTTATTGTATGTATTACACAGATGCTGTTCCCAAATAAAGATCCACTGACGTGTGGAGCGATGTGAGCATAATCATTGGCCTCGATCAAAATTTATAAACGCGCACAACGTTCACGCCGTTTGCCAGTTGTGCGCGGTGTGTAAATCTTTGTATATTACTTTTCACTAATTTTTCCCATTAAAATTCATTGTTGGAATTTGATTTAAGCAAGCATCAATGTATATATCACTAATCACAAGTTTGTAATGGGCTGCAAATGTATCACATTAAATGACATTGTATTAAGGTCTGTGTAATGGGCTGCAAATGTATCACATTAAATGACATTATATTGAGGTCTGAATTCCAACATACTACAACATTTATGCATTCCAATGAACATAACACTCCATCTCCGCCGTTCTCTTGTTCGCTGCCTCTTCTGCTTTATACTTCTTTGACTCAAGGAACATCCTTTCAATCTCCTCCTGGGTCTACGTGGCACTTATCGTTAGTGATAGTGATCTTATTTTCTGCACACATACTTTCCTCTGTAGAGGCATTCAAGATACCGTCGGCATCTATCTCAAGGCAAACCATGACACTTCGAACACCCTTGGGAGCAGGAGGGATACCAGCAAGTACAAACTCCCCTAGAAAAAGATAGAATAAAAAAGTAAATATAATTAGACTTAGATAGATATAAGATAGAACAGTTGTTATCATCAAGCAGTTATGTATGCAATGATTCTGAACGGAACTTACGAAGGGTCAAAGAATTTTTGCAAGTTGGCATGGACGAGAATGAAGCTGTAATGATTGCAAGGACATGCGAAGAGAAGCAAAAGAACATCTTCGCGACGAGAATGAAGCTGTAATGAAGAAGAACAGATCATGCGAAGAGGAGCAAAAGAACATCTTCGCCGCCATATATAGGTGATGTATACAATTTCTGCATCACGGCACTTGCCGCTAGTATATTGGCCATCTTTGTGTGCTGTAGACGACGCACTCATGAACAACAACAAAATTACAAATTTGAAGAAAAAACAATGTATTAGAAGAATCAGAGAGAATCAGATAAAGGAACTATAATCACCTGGGGTAGTGGTTGATGAGGTCTGGTGGGTACGGAAACCATATATAGACGAGTTGGACTGACCAAGTACGAGGATGGAAACACCGTAGAGTAACAGTTCGTGCTCGTGAATATATGGCAGATGGATACCAGCCAGACGTTGTTCCAACTAGTATCCGAGTGCGGTGGTGCGCGAAGAGAAAAATTGCTTGAAGGTAGACCTTTTTATACTCAACGCGCACAACGGCAAAAAAACATCTGGTTTCGATTACCAAAAGAGAAAAATCTAAATACACCGATACTCTTGCGATGCATGTCCAAGTTTTTCCAAAAAAACATACATCATCATAGCAGAAGACAGTAACTGTGACAAATCACAGTATAGTTAATATTTTTGCTTAGTGGACACAAAGGTCACTACTTTTGAACGCATGGCGGGCTGATTAACTTTGAGCAATGGAATACAGTTTTGCTCATACGACAAGTTCTCATGCCGTGACCATGTCTCCTGGGGATATTGCAGTTATGAGCAGCTCCAATAGAGATTCGTCACATTTTTTCACTGGTATGAAATGCAATAATGGCACGCGTAAGAAATTCTTCTGAGCATGGAAACAAATGAGGATGCACAGTTTCAGAGAAGATTGCGCAGTTTGAGAGCCGATACCTTGGTGGCACCTTCAGGCTGATGGCAATGTGAAACATTCGAAAACATCGTGTGCTTCTTCTGAAGGAGCCAACACCATCGTTGATGATATCTGAAGTAGCAGTCTCCATCTTTGATGCCTATATAAATGTGACGAATTCAATTTCAGCAACACGGCAATTGCCGCAAGTTTATTGGCTAGCTTTGTGTGTCGGAGACGAAGCATTCAGTAGTAAGAACAAAAATTTAGCATGTAAAAGAAAATATAGTGTATAGGTATAACCATATAGAACACTATCATCGAGAGGAGTAGTGGTTGACGATGTCTAGAGGGAAGTGAATCACTTTATATAGACGAATTGGAGGACTGGGTATGGTCCGCATGGATGAGGCTGAGACTACAGTTGGGTTACTGTGGGCTACAGAAATTGACGCTAACAAAATTGATTGCCTCTAAGAAAATTGCTCAAAGCGCAAAACGGGTAAAAATATGGCAGTTGTGCGAGTTGAGCAAATTATTTATGTTTATACAATATTACTCATAAATCCATTTATAGCGATGTGAACGCCCCAAATCAAACAGCTTGACCCATGAGTATCAACACTTAAATGTCTGTACACCTTATTCTGTACACCCATTCATTTATATCTTATTCTGTAAACAGTAAGATATGTGTTTCTTATCACTTAAATGTCTGTACACCCATCAGTCTGAATATTATTTAATTCTCCCCCAATTTTGTGTTTTCTTTATTATTGGGATTTTTTATTGAACGTTGTGCGCGCTGAGTTAATTAATTATGGGAATTTTGTATAGAACGTTGTGCGCGTAGAGTAATTATTCGTTACGACTGTTTTGCTCAACGCGCACAGCGGGGTGTATTTTGATCCGATGTGTGCGCTGTATTATATTTTATAAATGTATACCTTTTTAAATACCCCGCACAATCCGCACTAAGACGCAAATTTAAACAAATCAAAGAAATGTGAATATTTTTGCTATCTTATTCTGTAAACTGTCGGATATGTGTTGTCTTATCACGTAAATGTCTATATACCCATCAATCAACTGCTCCGCATTTTATTTGCATCAATTTTGATTTTTTTTATCTGGCATGTCAGTCTCAACATTAATTAATTCTCCACCCAATTTTGTGTTTTCTTTTTTATTGGGATTTTTTATTCAACGTTGTGCACGCTGAAGATATTAATTATGGGAATTTAGTATTGAACGTTGTGCGCGCTTGGTAATTATTCGTTACGACCGTTTTTCTTAACGCGCACAGCTGGGTGTATTTTGATCCGTTGTGCGCGCTGTATTATATATCCAAAATGTTTAAAATTTAAAAACCCCGCACGGTGCGCACTAAAACTAAAATTTTAACAAATCAAAGAAATGTGAATATGTTTGCAGTCTTATTCTGTAAACTATCAGTATGTGTTGTCAAATCACTTAAATTTCCTTACACCCATCAATCAACTGCTGCCATTATATTTGCATCAATTATGATTTTTTTTTCTTGCATGTCAGTATGAACAGTAATTAATCTACAAAAATTTTGTGTTTCTTCTTTATTATTGGGATTTTTAATTGAACGTTGTGCGCGCTGAAGTTATTAATTATGAGGATTTTGTAATGAATGTTGTGCGCGCAGAGTAAGTATTCATTACGACCATTACGCTGAACGCGGACAGCTGTGTATATTTTGTTCCGTTGTGCCCGCTGTATTATATATTCTAAATGTATACCTTTTTATATACCTCGCACTAAGGGACAATTTAAACAAATCAAAGAAATGTATATCTTTTTGCTGTCTTATTCTGCAAACAGTCGGATATGTGTTGTCTTATCAATTAAATGTATTGAACGTTGTGCGCGCTGATGTAATAAATTATGGGTATTATGGGAATTAAATGTATTGAACGTTGTGCGCGCAGAGGAATTATTCGTTACGACCGTTTTGCTCAACGCGCACAGCTGGGTGTATTTTGATCCGTTGTGCGCGCTGTATTTTATTTTATAAATGTATACCTTTTTATATACCCCGCACTAAGGATCAAATTTTAACAAATTAAAGAAATGTAGATATTTTTGCTGTCTTATTCTGAAAAAAGGTCTGATATGTGTTGTCTTATCACTTAAATGTCCATCAATTAACTATTGCGCATCAGATATGTTCAATGGTAATTTTTTTTTACTGGCCTGTCAGTTTGGAGTGACTCTGACATTAATTAATTCCCCCAATTTTGTTTTCTTCTTTATTATTAGGATTTTTTATTGAACGTTGTGCGCGCTGAAGTTATTAATTATGGGGATTTTGTATTGAACGTTGTGGGCGCAGAGTAACTATTGGTAACGTCCACTTTTCTCAACGCGCACCGCGGGGTGTATTTTGATCCGTTTTGCGCGCAGAGCAATTATTCGTTACGAACGTTTTGCGTGTAATTCGATCAGTGCTCGCAACCTTACCTAATGTTGCCTATATGGCGTGATGATTAACTGTGGGTAATAGAGCATGTAATACAGTTTTGCTCAGCACGCACAACGGTCATGGCATCTGACTGTTGTGTGCGATGGTCTATTGTGTTTAATTGCATACAGTTTGGCTCTGCGAGCAAAAGTTGTGTGATTTGGGTAATGGTTGATAACAAGAAACTGTTTTGCTCATCGCGCACAGCGGTCAAACAAATTGATACGAACGTTGTGCATGCTAGTAACTGTGTGCACACGTAAATAGTTTATCACAACATGTAGCATGAGCCTGTTGTGCGCCCTGGGGAATTTATAGTTCGGTGAACAGTGTTTGATTAGAATATCTATGTCGGACATTGACTCAAGTAAGCATCAATGTATATATGACCTTATATCAATTTTGTATTGTCCTGTAATTGTATCAAATTAAATGACATAGTATTAAGGTCTGAATTCTAACAAACTACAGCGTTATGCATTATAGTGTACATAATGCATAAATGTTATTTATATTCGGTAAACAAGTTTGCTCAGTAATATCAACGTCGGACATATATATCACCTATATCATTTTTGTATTAGGGTCTGAATTCCAAAATACTACAACATTTATGCATTATTTTGTACATTACACAACAAAGTTGAAACTACAGCTAAACATTTTGCAACTTCACAGTTTGGAACTGGTATGAAATTCAATCACGGGAATATCCTAATGGTACATTGAATCCCACTACGCAAAACTCTTCACAGTGACAGAGTCATGCTGAATAGCTCAAGCAAGATGGCATTTATGATCTGCTCCAATAGCACGCACCATCATCACTAGCATCCAGATCGTCCATAACGGTATAAGTAGCCACTCCTTTAACGAAGTTGGCTGATCTGGATTCTTGAGCGCATGCCACTGTATGCGTTGAAGAAGCATCAATTATGAACGATAAAAAGCATATTTAAGTAAAAAAATAGGGTATAAAGACATGCAACTTTACGTTTAGGGACTGATATAAAAATATATCACGGTTGCTTCTTCTCGGAAGAATCCGCTGCTGTAGTAGAACATATGAAGGAGCAAATAACATCTTCCAGTACACGTCAATTGTCGGTAGTATATTGTTCATCTTTGTGTGTTGAAGACGAAGCAGTGAGGAACAACGGGAAATATTTAGTATTGTGGAGAAAAAATAGTGTATGAAGTAGAAACAGATAGAATTAGTTAGAATACTATCATTAAGAAGTGGAGTGGTTGACAAGGTCTAGTGGGAAGAGAGGCTATTTATAGACGAATTGGACTGGCCCATTGATGAGGACGATAGACTACAGTAGAGTCACTGTGCGTGATATTGTATTGGACATAAAGACGAGTGAATCTACAACATATTGTTTCAGCCAGATGATGTTCCCAAGAAGGTTTGGCCTTTACAGTGCGCGTTGAGCAAACTTGAAGGCCAATAACAAAATTGCTCAACGCGCACAACGGGGAAAATAATGGCTGTTGTGCAAGATGAGCAAATTATTTATGTTTGTACAATATTACTCAAGGCACTTTTAAGTATTTAATTTGTTGTTCCGCTAAATTGTTTTACACTAAATTTTTTATTTTGTTTAATTTAATGGATCATGCTTCTACATAATCTTTCCCAAGGCACTTTTTATTTCAAAGTTTAGGTTTCCAAGGCATTTCTCCCCTAAATTTAATCTTCACAATCTTTCCCAAGGCACCTCTAATTTCAAAGTTTAGGTTCCCAAGGCACGGCCCCCCCAAATTTAATCTCCACAATCTATCCAAAGACACTTCTAATTTCAAAGTTTTGGTTTCCAAGACACTTTTCCCACTAAAATTTAAGTTTTCCAACTAAAATTTTCATAAAATCCAATCTCAGCCATTGATTTCCCAGGATCAAATCCTAGCCACTCTTTATCTTGTCCTGGTCAGCCCTAGAATTCAAAAAACGAGTTTGGCTCCTCGCGCAAAAAGGTCACAAATACGTGCAGTTGTGTGAACTGAGTAATTGTGGATAATCAGATACGGGTATGCTCACAGACCGCACATCGGTCAAACTCATTATGTGACCGTTGTGCGCGCTGAGTAATTGTGTGCAAACGTAAATGTTTTATCACAACGTATATAAGGACGGTCACAATTTATGCCTGTTGTGCTCGCTGGGTAAATCATATAACGGTAAAAATTTTTTACATAGGTAATTTCAATTTCGGACATTGATTCAAGTAAGCATCGATGTATATATCACATATATCAATTTCATAATGTCATGCAATTGTATCAAATTAAATGACAGTGTATTAAGGTCTGAATTCTATCATACTACAACATTTATACGTTACACTGTACATACCACAACAAATTTGAAACTACATTTCGTACATAATGACATAAAACACCAAAGAATATCTACCCACAAACACTCTTCTCCGTCGATGATCAAAAATACAATATAAGACAAGAGAAAGGCTTGTGCGCCAAAGGCCCGGCCACCTCAAAAACCTGGAGGCGGAGGCGGAGGCGGAGGTGGTGATGGTGGCGCAACAGTACAGATGTCTCTAGGAGAGGGCACCAGAGTCTCCATCTTCTCTTGTATGTTCGACATTATGAGCATCATAGTGTCGAAGTCGCTACGCAGAAGTGAGATCGCCAGATTGGTGTTGGAGAGATGGGTTTCAATTTCTCCTAATCTACGAGTAAAGTTCACCAGCTGATGGGAGGATGATGAAGCAGCAGATGCGGGGCTTACATTGCCTATGAGTATATCCTTAAGCTGACGTTGTTCATCTGTAAGTACAGAGACAAACGTAGTAAGCTCCTCGAGTTTGCTACGGAGGTTGTGCAGAACAGAGTCCTGACGGCGAGACATCCCATCCATAGAGAGGAGGCCGTTACTGTTATCCTCGAGTGGGGCTTTTTCAGCCGGAGATGGAACTGATGAACCTGCATGTAAAGGAGGAAACCCAGGAGGAGGCAACAGCACATTGTGTTCACCTTGAGTTGGACCAAGCGAAAGCGAATCACGCAGAATGGGTCTATAGGCCAGGAACGATGAGGGAATGGGATCAACGTGTTCAGGTGACGGTGAATCATCATCACTAACTCCCCAAGGGTCAGAAAAAGTCGACTCACGAGATCGTTTTGGCGGCATGAAGAAACCCGAGTACGAAATGCGAGAGTGTTGAGATGAAGAAGAAAACGGAACGACAGATCAAAGGAAAGAGGAATGAAATTTTCCGTGAAACCCCTCGTCTACTGACTCCACATATATATAATGATTGGTTATTTTAATCTCAGCCGCTGGATTACATATGGAAGTGGAACTGACTAAAACGATCTCATCAGACGACTGGGGTAAAGCATCCGTTCGAATGGGTTAAAAAAATCGTAATTAAGGGCTTACACGGAAACCGAGGTTCTACTTGACTCATTCTCCAGTTACCACACGTGAACATTGTTGAGAAGAAAGCAGAATCATTTACTGTCATCATTACGTACCTCCGAAATAAGATTGTACGAGATGGCGGTTGTACTTTCATCATTACGTGGCATACCGATTGCGTCTCGCAACCGATCTATAAATATCTATTGTTTAGTAGCCACTGCACGTTCAGGAGCGATGTGCAATCAAACGGAACGTGATATATTGACAGGGATTCCTCTCTATTGACAGGGATTCCTGAGTAACAGGCGGGAACTGATATAATGGAGCCGGTGCAAAGGCAGGAGCGATGTGCATTCAAACGGAACGTGAATGCCCATGAGGTGCACGTATATCGGTCGAGCCTAAAGCCACCGATTGGCACCCGATCTATTACCTCGGCCTCCACCTTTACGGCAGTAGTCCTCTCTATTGACAGGGAATCCTGAGTAACAGGCGGGAACTGATATAATGGAGCCGGTGCAAAGGCAGGTGCGATGTGCATTCAACCGGAACGTGAATGCCCATGAGGTGCACGTATATCGGTCCAACCTAGAGCCGCCGTTTGACACCCGATCTATTACCTCGGCCTCCACCTTTACGACAGTAGACCTCTCTATTGACAGGGATTCCTGACTAACAGGCGGGAACTGATATAGTGGAGCCGGTGCAAATGCAGGAGCGATGTGCATTCAACCGGAACGTGAATGCCCATGAGGTGCATGTATATCGGTCCAGCCTAGGGCCGCCGTTTGGCACCCGATCTATTACCTCGGCCTCCACCTTTACGGCAGTAGACCTCTCTATTGACAGGGATTCCTGAGTAACATGCGGGAACTGATATAATGGAGCCGGTGCAAAGGCAGGAGCGATGTGCATTCAAACGGAACGTGAATGCCCATGAGGTGCACGTATATCGGTCCAGTCTAGAGCCGCCGTTTGGCACCTGATCTATTACCTCGGCCTCAACCTTTACGGCAGTAGACCTCTCTATTGACATGGATTCCTGAGTAACAGGCGGGAACTGATATAATGGAGCCGGTGCAAAGGCAGGAGCGATGTGCATTCAAACGGAACGTGAATGCCCATGAGGTGCACATATATCGTTCCAGCGTAGAGCCTCTGATTGGCACCCGATCTATTACCTCGGCCTCCACCTTTACGGCAGTAGTCCTCTCTATTGACAGGGGATCCTGAGTAACAGGCGGGAACTGATATAATGGAGCCGGTGCAAAGGCAGGAGCGATGTGCATTCAAACAGAACGTGAATGCCCATGAGGTGCACGTATATCGTTCCAGCGTAGAGCCTCCGATTGGCACCCGATCTATTACCTCGGCCTCCACCTTTACGGCAGTAGTCCTCTCTATTGACAGGGAATCCTGAGTAACAGGCGGGAACTGATATAATGGAGCCGGTGCAAAGGCAGGAGCGATGTGCATTCAAACAGAACGTGAATGCCCATGAGGTGCACGTATATCGGTCGAGCCTAGAGCCGCCGATTGGCACCGGATCTATTACCTCGGCCTCCACCTTTACGGCAGTAGTCCTCTCTATTGACAGGGAATCCTGAGTAACAGGCGGGAACTGATATAATGGAGCCGGTGCAAAGGCAGGAGCGATGTGCATTCAACCGGAACGTGAATGCCCATGAGGTGCACGTATATCGGTCCAGGCCTAGAGCCGCCGTTTGGCACCCGATCTATTACCTCGGCCTCCACCTTTACGGCAGTAGACCTCTCTATTGACAGGGATTCCTGAGTAACAGGCGGGAACTGATATAATGGAGCCGGTGCAAACGAAGGAGCGATGTGCATTCAAACGGAACGTGAATGCCCATGAGGTGCACGTATATCGGTCGAGCCTAGAGCCGCCGTTTGGCACTCGATCTATTACCTCGGCCTCCACCTTTACGGCAGTAGTCCTCTCTAATGACAGGGATTCCTGAGTAACAGGCGGGAACTGATATAATGAAGCCGGTGCAAAGGCAGGAGCAATGTGCATTCAACCGGAACGTGAATGCCCATGAGGTGCACGTATATCGGTCCAGCCTAGAGCTACCGTTTGGCACCCGATCTATTACCTCGGCCTCCACCTTTACGGCAGTAGTCCTCTCTATTGACAGGGATTCCTGAGTAACAGGCGGGAACTGATATAATGGAGCCGGTGCAAAGGCAGGAGCGATGTGCATTCAAACTGAACGTGAATGCCCATGAGGTGCACGTATATCGGTCCAGCCTAGAGCCGCCGTTTGGCACCCGATCTATTACCTCGGCCTCCACCTTTGCGGCAGTAGTCCTCTCTATTGACAGGGAATCCTGAGTAACAGGCGGGAACTGATATAATGGAGCCGGTGCAAAGGCAGGAAGCGATGTGCATTCAACCGGAACGTGAATACCCATGAGGTGCACGTATATCGGTCCATCCTAGAGCCGCCGTTTGGCACCCGATCTATTACCTCGGCCTCCACCTTTACGGTAGTAGACCTCTCTATTGACAGGGATTCCTGCGTAACAGGCGGGAACTGATATAATGGAGACGGTGCAAAGGCAGGAGCGATGTGCATTCAACCGGAACGTGAATGCCAATGAGGTGCATGTATATCGGTCCAGCCTAGAGCCGCCGTTTGGCACCCGATCTATTACCACAAGCCTCCACCTTTACGGCAGTAGACCTCTCTATTGACAGGGATTCCTGAGTAATAGGCGGGAACTGATATAATGGAGGCGGGAACTGATATAATGGAGCCGGTGCAAAGGCAGGAGCGATGTGCATTCAAACGGAACGTGAATGCCCATGAGGTGCACGTATATCGTTCCAGCGTAGAGCCTCCGATTGGCACCCGATCTATTACCTCGGCCTCCACCTTTACGGCAGTAGACCTCTCTATTGACAGGGAATCCGGAGTAACAGGTGGGAACTGATATAATGGAGCCGGTGCAAAGGCAGGAGCGATGTGCATTCAAACGGAACGTGAATGCCCATGAGGTGCACGTATATCGGTCGAGCCTAGAGCCGCCGTTTGGCACCCGATCTATTACCTCGGCCTCCACCTTTACGGCAGTAGTCCTCTCTATTGACAGGGAATCCTGAGTAACAGGCGGGAACTGATATAATGGAGCCGGTGCAAAGGCAGGAGCGATGTGCATTCAAACGGAACGTGAATGCCCATGAGGTGCACGTATATCGGTCGAGCCTAGAGCCGCCGTTTGGCACCCGATCTATTACCTCGGCCTCCACCTTTACGGCAGTAGTCCTCTCTATTGACAGGGAATCCTGAGTAACAGGCGGGAACTGATATAATGGAGCCGGTGCAAAGGCAGGAGCGATGTGCATTCAAACAGAGCGTGAATGCCCATGAGGTGCACGTATATCGGTCCAGCCTAGAGCCGCCGTTTGGCACCCGATCTATTACCTCGTTCTCCACCTTTACGGCAGTAGACCTCTCTATTAACAGGGATTCCTCAGTAACAGGCGGGAACTGATATAATGGAGCCGGTGCAAAGGCAGGAGCGATGTGTACTCAAACGGAACGTGATCGTCAAGGTAATAGGTGCAGTCAAGAGAAAGGGCTTTCTCCTCTCTTCCAAGAGAGTCTTCAACACACAACACACTTCTCCTTCAAGTTATACTTCAAGGCATATGGGATTGTAAGTGTTGCTTTCATAATTTCATAACTTTCGTTATTTTGTTTTTGTGCTAGGTTTGCGAGAGCGGTTTGCTTACTCACAAGTTGTAGGAGTGAAGGACATCGATTGTATTCGATTTCACTTGTAGGGTTGCTACAAGTGGGTTTAAAGGCAACCTCAAGTTAGTGTTCTAACTTGAGTATCCGGAGGTATCCGGGTGGAAGGGACGTAGGATAACCGGGAACAAGGCGGGAAGTTACTTGGGTAATCCGAACACTTGAAACATAATTGCGTGTGCATTTGTTTATTATTTGGGTTTAATTTTAATTCCGCACTATATTTGTTGATCATTTATCATATATATGTGTGAATTTTGTGATATGATCTCCATGTATGCTATATCTATATGTGTTGTGATTTGAGACGTTAAGTTTCCTTCGTGTATCTCAATGTTGATATTGGACTTTCGTTCCTCTTATCACCTAAGTTTATAATGTGGTTTTATGATTTTTTTGGATTTTATATATATTTAGATTCTTATTTGGCACGATTGTTGTTATTTTACTGCCGCCTTTTGGATAATGCCATAGGGGGATCGAAATAAACAAACAGAATCGTAATGAATGTTCTATGTATGGTCTAATAAACAGACATACAAAAACTGGATGTAGGTTTCTACACTGTTTTTTTATACACCGGAAGTTGCTACATTGACTCTCCAAATTTGGATGGCCATGTAGCAAACCGGCAAAATGATTCCAGTTTTGCAGGGCGGATGATGGAGGGAAAACGCCATATTTGGCGTGTTGTTGCAGTGTGGTTTGGAGATGATATAACCGGCCAACTTCCGCTTAGACTTGCATGGAGTCGTCGAATATAGCTTAATTCACGTAAACTAAATATGGGAAAAAATACCTAATTAAATGTCACATCATCTACCAACTAGATTCAATGGGGTTGGATAGTGGGGTGTCGAGACTCGAGAATATATTGTGGGGCCCGCTAAACAATATGCGGACCTTCGCGTTCGAATGTTGTTAACTGGGCAATTTGCAGTAGGTTTCGTGTCGTTCCACTGTGCTGCGTTGAAATATTCTATCTTTTTCCCTCTGTGGGCTCCACTTTAATGTGTTACTATTAATAAGACGAAAAGCGATGGTACGTAGAGATGGAAATTGCGGATGAGGTGAGAGGTTGGTGGGACCACAAACAAGAATTCGACCGGTCATCTACTCATCCAACTGCCGACTTTGCTGGTACTTTGTTTGAGAAAAGTTTTTCACGTAAGCGCCATATCAGCGAATATTTGTATCCATTCTGACAAGTAAAACATTTTAGTCATTTTATATATCTCCTCACACAACTGTATACAGTAATTCCATATGTGCGCGATGAGGAAATTCGTATAATAAATCCAAATATTCGACCGCGCACAACTATCCCTCATTTACGCATATACTGCGCGTGACTAAATTATGTTTGCTCACCGCGCACATCGGTTCAAATTTTGCCCCGTTTTGCGAGCTCAGTAATTAATCCGACGTTTGTTTATACTTGTAATAACAAACGGAAGAGCGAGAGAGTCAAGAAGCAAGATGGCCACCCATAATGCAGGACCCGGCAAAAAATTTGAGTTGCCGCCAAACTCGGAGTATTAATGTAGCAGACCGAAAAAAACGCCTCGAAGACCCCAGAAAACCCCGCCATGCGTCCGGTCAAGTGGAGGATATTTATCCCGCCAAATTTGGGGATATATCACCATTCGCCATGATTTTTGCCTTCACTGCAGATATGGCTGAGAAATCGTGTCAGTGGGACGAAGAAACTTTGCAAGGACAGTCTTCAGAGGGAAGAAGAGACGGTGACGTAGCTGATAACCGTTCCCTTCATGACAGGGGGGATGTGAGGCCGCAGTTGCCTGAGACTCCCCTAAGGGATACGTGGCCATGGGGAGGTCTCGTTCCGGCAGGCTATGTCCCCCCGGCGTACGAGGGGGCATTGCTGTTGAATCCGCCCACTGACGTTCCATCGGAAGGTACTAGGGGGAACCGTCACCGACCCTTCTTCCCCGTCTGGGACGGCGAGTCTGCATTGGTGGATAGGGGGGTGGCCAGTCGGCTGGTGGAGAACTCCATCCTTCCCATTGACCAAAGTGTCCTGGGTCAAATTGACATTGAAAGGCTCGCTAACTCAGTCGTTTATGGCAGTTACCAGGTTAAGTACTAATGTCGTCTCGTTGTGCTGTTGCCTTACTCTTACAGTCTTACTTATCCATGATTCCCTGCAGACATCATTGGTCGGGGCGGAACTGCGTCGCCGAGTGGTGCAATTGTTGATTGCCGAGCGGAAAAAGGCGGTTTCCTTCGAATCTCAACTTAATGATTTGAAGGAGCAGCTGATGAAAGAGAGAGACCGCAGATCTCAGGCGGAGTGGGAGGTTGCGAAAGCTAAAGATCGGGCGGCCTCTATGTTAGCGGTTCGGAAGAGCTCCGAAGAGCGATGGTACGTAGAGAAGAGCAGTCTCCTGGCTCGTATAGCCGAGTTGGAGAGAAACTCGCTTCCTCCAAACTCGATTGTAGACGTGAGGCATGAGGCTGAGGCGAGGAAGTGTCAGTGATCTGGTCGGGAGTCCGGTGGAGGATCGGCCCAAACGTAGGACGGTTTGGCTACCAACGCCCCCTCCAGCGAGGCGTCTGTGTGAATCGTGGCCATCTTAGTACCCCAAATGGTTTTCATATTTTGAGAGGTGAACATGTGATGGTTTACGCATTAGTAATGAACCCCGAACATTCAATTGGCAATGAACACCGTCTGGTCCAGTCTTTTACCGCTTGTTAGTTTAATTATCTGTTTGCCAACCATTAGCGATCTTCGTACACCGATTGCTTAATTTCTTGTGGATATTAAAACTATTATCATACAGCCATCACAGAAATGGTCAAGGATGGTGTGAAATATTGAAGTTTCCCGGGAATATACTTAGTGCACGTGAACTGCGTTGGAATTGAGCTTAGCATCACAGTGAACCAGATATACAATTTTTTTCTCATTGCTCACACCGGTCCCACCTTTTACCTGATGTGTATGGGTGAATCTGATTTGTCAGTGTGTTTCATTGGAGTCATTTTCTCCAGCATTCACATAGCCTCTACATGCATCGAGATTGTTACGTATAGAGTTTTCCTTTAAACGAACTTGGGATATTGGACTTATGCCATATATTCAAGTAGACCATCTTCAAGGAGAGAAAGATTCAAGAATACGCAGAGGTGGAAATCACTTCATGCAACATAAATAACACATTTACTGCAGTATACGGTCTTCAACATCAATAACATACCAAAGCACACAATTATGAGTCCAACTCTTAGCATTCTCCTTTATGTCCGTTGTGCGCGGTGAGCAAATTTTTAATGCTGTAACATAAATTGCTCAAAGTTCACAACGGACAAAATTATGCCAGGCGTGCGAATTTAGCTACTGTATCCCATAACATAAATGTTCAAAGCGCACAACAAGCAAAGACATGATGGCGCGTTGAGTTCCCGTTGTGCAGAAATCCCATAGATTTTGTACAAAAATCCCAAAAAATTCAGTATATTCTTTCATTATAAACTCAGTCACTACATTTGCACAAAATTATAAATTCAATGCTCTGATGATACGGTAATTACAGTGGGAGATTTGCCTACATCTTTACAGAATAATGTCTCGAATTGTCGCATCCTCTCTTCAAGGCCTTCCACCCATCCTTCGGCCGCAGGCAGGCGGTTAGCCTTCCATTGCCTTATTACCGGTGGGACCGGGCTTCTATCTTTAAGTTGAATATTTACAAATTGATTATTATTTACAAAACCTATGGTGAAGGGACCACGTTTCGTACCTTGGTGTGGTCCTGATCTTAACGGAAAAAATGAAAGACATTGTTGCATTGACAGCAGATGTATTACACAGTTATAACGACTTGAGATAATATGTCCAACTTCAGGGAAGGTCATCCAATATTGCATCGGGGGGTGGTCACCCATATAGTTAATTGACACTACCTGTTCTTGTGCACTTTCCTCACCCATCACCTTTGAGTACACATCATAGTGGTCACGCAGCTCTTGAAGCAAGTCTCTTCTGACCACCTTCCACTGGTCCTCTCCCATCCCTAGATGTGAAGATATAGCCCTGTAACCACAGTTCCCATCTGCCGTCACATCTGTGACGTTCGATATATATTTGGCGATTGCAGCGGGGAATTGATCAAGATAAGGTATGACTCTTTGTACGGCTCTAGCGTCCTTTGCTTCATAATTTACTGCTGCAAATGAAGCTGTAGCAGAAACCCCAGTCATACTGCCAGATGTCGCGGCTTTGCCAGTTGGTTTCTTTCTTGCAAGTTGAGGAGGAATGGGTGGGGCAGACGTATTTTTGATCCTTTGGGACCGTCTCGGCTGGACACGGCCGACGCTTTCTTGTTTCGATGAGACTTCAGGTGGAATTTGAGCAGAGCAACTAGCCGCATCGCCGAAGTCATGATCAAAATGAGCAGGATGAATGGGGGTGGCTGTATCTTCATTTGTCAAATTATTATCCCTTTTTCTTCTTCCATTGAACACGACATTAACTTGCGGCTCTGTAATCAGATTTGTCGCCGGGGTAGCTAGCTCCTTCAACTTAATTAACAACTCCTGCTTCATCGGCCCATCAAGTTGAGCATAGAGCATGTGTATGCGCTCTAATTCAGCATGTATAAACCCATCTTCTTCAGACATCAATTCCGGCTTAGCCTCCATGTCTAGCTGCTTCCAATGAGAATTTACGGCATCTAAGGGAATGGGGCGATTTTCCCTTGTGTATTTGCCAATCTCATTGGCACATGGTACACCATAAATCATTCTAGCTAGACAATCACCTGTGCATTGGTCCGTTCCCATAGGGTCAGATTTATCAGCTTCCATAGACATTATCTTCAACGCCGCAGCGGCTGTAAATCCTATCAGCTCCTTGAACAAGAACCCATGCACATTATGTTGCAACATGATCTTAGATTTCTCGAATGATGCCTTGATCTCGATATGCTGCCCCTCTAATGATTCATGTATGGTTGGCCAAGAAGCGGATAAACTGAAGGCCGATGAACCCAATGCCCTTTTAAGCTTAGAATGTTCAGTCTGTGCTCTTTTGGTCTGCCCTCTGTTGGTACTGACATTTCCAAAGTGGAGATTGCCATCTGTCCATACAGAAATAAACTTCTCCTTGTACTTGTCCAACCAAGATGTCTTCACATAGCTCACGACCCTTGTGTAATCTTTGTACTCAGTCTCCAATGCCTTCAGTTTAGCAACATACTCCGCCTCCTTGCGTGCCCCCACCAATAAATTCCAGCTAGAGATGAAACCTAACCATTTTTCTTGATCTTCAAAAGAGGGCTGGCAATTTTTGGCAATATTTTTGGATATGTGCATTCTACGTATTTGGTGCACCGCAAGGGGAAATTCATGGCCAATGGCATTCATAAGTGCTGGCTCCAGTGCTGACAAAATTACACGTGGCATCCTGTATCCCTGCAGCAAAGAGCTCAACTTCCCCAAGGCCCACAAGTAGTTCTCCTCACGTACGGCCTCCGTGTAACAAAATACCGCTGCGAACTGAATATCTGTGGACGTCACCCCATACATCTCCATCAATGGTGGCCTGTTGCGGTTGGTCTTCAACGCGCAGTCCATAACCAGAATCTCTGGAAATTTTCGTAATAACTCAACCGACTGCGGATGTGCCCAAAATATAGTCCTCACTGCAGTTGTCACTTCGTCCACTTCATGATACACAATGTAATTACGCTGTGTCAGTAAATTAAGGAATACCTGCATTTCTGCTCTCCAGGCCATTTCCCCTGCCTTCATCCTCTGTCTGGCTTTATAAATAGTGTTGATTATGGTAGATGTTGCATTATCCTTTTCCTTCAGCTATTTCAAGATTTCCCTTGGCCTAAGCAGTCTATGTGACAAGTCTCTCACCGTGGCCATCTCCCCACCTCCGAACCTCCTCTCATCTGGATGTCGCTCGATGTACATTGCGGGTTTATGGTTGTGATTGCCACGTACAACTGTCAAAATCAACTTATCTGTTTCCACACCATTAGCCCTCAAGTAGAAGGGACATGAACACTTATTGCTTCGAGTTGATTTTTTGGCCGATATATCCGGCCTGTGTGGCCGATATGTCCCACTTCTTTCACAACAAAAATAATAAGTTGGGACCCTATTGCCCTTTGTACTCATATTTGATGATTTTGTAACAACCAAATTCCCGGTTTTCACACCGACCCCTTTTACCCATTTACCAAGCTCTTCTATGCTGGGGAAAATTTTATTTGTTGTGAACTGATTTGTATAATCTTCATTAACCTCTGAGCCTTCAACAATACGCTGAATTAAGTCCCAGATACCAATATAGTCACTAAATGTTAAGCTTTATTTTCTAGTAAATTAGTCAGTTAACAAAGCAAAATAATTTCAAACCTTTGCTTCTTTGTCTGCTTCATCCCAGATCCCCTCAATGTGTACCGAGCCCATCTCAATCTTCGTAATTTCTACGCAATCATGTTCCAAATGTACATTGCAGCAATAAATTTCTGAAATTATTAAAAAATACCAAATTAATTAGCATCAATTAATGGCTTACCAACTTTACGATGCAGTGCGGCCGCAGTCGACTATTTTAGGGCACCCCAACCCAATGACACAAATCTTTTGCACTGCCTTAAGGACCTTCGTTTGATATAAGCAGGAACTCTTATAGTCTATATACCTCAGCGAATTAGAATAATTTCTGTTGATCAAACCCTATCTCGTTAGCTTTTCCCGCCTTAGGTCACAAAACTGATCGCATATGGAAGCTGTTACGATGCATTTGTATATACGGATGCGTAGAAATAGTGGTTCATAGTGTAAATTACTCATCGCGAACAGTGGGAGGGCAAAAATGTAAATTTCTCTCCTCTGTAAACCGTCTAGCAGTTTGCCCACCGCACACAACCGCGCAAAACACGGACTTGCTCAGCGCACACAACCACGCAAAACTGGGAATTGCTCACCGCTCACAGCCAATCAAAACACGGAATTGCTCAACGCACACAACCACGCAAAACTCGGAATTGCTCAGCGCACACAACCACTCAAAACCCGTAATTGCTCACCGCCCACAACCGTTTTGGTCAAGTCCACGTGCACATGTGGACGGGTTATTTGCTAGTAATATTTCAAACTAGACTTGTTTACTCAACCAGCACAACGGGTAAATTATTGTAGACCCGATATGACCCGGTAGGACCCGAAATTGTCCCGTGATACCTTCTGCTCGCAGCGAATTGACAGACAATTACACAGATTGCTCACGGCGAAATTTCAAACGGCAAGTATTTTCAAAGATCGCTCCAGTCGCCCAGACCGAAATCCAAAAGCTTTGATTTTTATTTAATTGCTCGAAGGATACATCACTTAGTCAACTGGTGAGATCAAACAAAGAGCTGAATCGAGAGAAATCGATTTAGGGGTTTTTGACCTAAATTTATCAACATCGACTCTTTGGTACGTCTATACTTTTAAGTACAGTTTATCTGCCTTTCTTATTTTGATTTTACATGCATTCATCCACGGTTGAGGTTGATGAAGTCGGTACAAAAATCCAAGGTAATATTGATTTATCTTCTCGGCAATAATGCATTAAATCTTTGAGGATCAGGTTATGAATTGTTTGATACAGGATACTATGGATTTTACAACCGACTTTACCACCAATCAACTGTTCAAGAATAGAAAAGAGCTGTTTCAGTGGATACAAAACGTCGGGTTAAGTCATGGGCATGTGATTGTTACACGTTCGGGGAGATCAAGTAAAACGGCCAAAGGGCATCATGCTGTGTACTTTGCGTGTGAAAGAAGCGGTGAGTATCGGGGACACCGAAAGCTAAAAAAGACCAACCAGCATGTTAAAACCAAGAAGTGTTCATGTCCTTTCTCATTGCGTGGTTATATGGTGGGCGTGGGCGTTGAGGAGTGGAAGGTAACAGTCGTTTGTGGCAGGCACAACCATGAAGCAGCTAAATATGTCGATGGCCATTCCGATGACGAACGTTGCAGGGAATGGAGATGGAAACAGTGTGTGACTTGGCGAATAGCAAGGTTCGGCCAGCTGAAATTTTGAAAGTACTGAAGGCAAATAAAAACTTCAGTGCTACCTCAATCAAAGCAATTTATAATGCACGAAACCGGTTACAACGGTGGAAGAAGGTTGGTATTGTAAAACAGTTGAAGGAGTTAGCATCAGCTGATAAAATTGTGGGTGCTGAGAATGTGAAGGCTGTGAATAATGAGGGGGGATCAGAAGGTGGGGGAGGCGTTTTGGGAGAATGCAGTGCCTGCTGAGTTGCAGGAGGAGGATCATACTAGGAAGACGGGTGGGGAGGATGATAAGGTGGATCGTAATGAGGCGGAGCAGACTGCTGGGGAGGAGGAGGAGGATGATGAGAATGCAGTGGCTAAGGCCTTTGAGAAGGAGCATGAGGTTCTACGTCTTCAAATTTCTACCCTGGTAGCGGAGATTGCTAAGCAGCATGTTGAGATAACGGATACGTCTACATTGACGTGTAAGCCGGGTAAGGGAAGAAGTAGACCGTTGTGGAAACGTACAATAAAGAAGCCGAAACAATCAATTTCACATGATGATAGTGACGAGGACTTGGCTGCCGACATAATAATACCATATTGGAACGCTTTTCCTGAGTGTCTACGACCCATTATAGTGCATGTCGTAGATGTGAAAGCAGACGGAAACTGTGGGTATAGGGCTGTGGCAGCTCAGTTGGGACTGGGTGAGGACGAATGGAGGCAGGTGAAATATGACTTGCGAGAAGAGATGCAGAACCACGACGGCTTGTACCGGCAACTTATGGGTGCCGTGGAATTTAAAAAGAATGTAGTGGCACTGGGCCATTTGTTAGACCGTCCAAAAGCTAAATGGTGGATGCAGATGCCAGAAATGGCACATGTCATTGCCTCATGCTACGAATGTGTAGTACATATTCTTGCACCTCATCAGTGTGTGACATATTTTCCTTTAAGAACTCCTCCAGTACCCCTATCATCCAGACGCCACATAACGTTGGGTCATGTGAACAATAATCACTTCGTTAGTGTTAAACTTGCCCCATATGGTCCTGTCCCTCCGACTTCAAGTATGTGGCTAAGATACCGTTCCAATGTGTCAGCCGGATGGCCGGCTGCTTATGAGGATAGGATGCATCAATTTCAGTCAATAGTATTTGGGCACGATATTGCAACCGTTGACGTTATTGAAATATTGTAGGATAAAACGTTGTATCATTTTACTGTGGATTGTTTATTTCATATTGACAGATTGGTAGCATGAAATTTTATCATGTCTGCCTAAATATGCAAATGTTATCATCTGTATGCCGTGCTTTGGTGTATGGTATCTATAAGTTATGCCCAACGATAGACCTACTAATCAAGTTTGCCTCTTACTAACTTTTTGGTGAATGGGTACAAACTGATATATACTGGATTTTGAATGCTTAATAACACACGCAATCTATCCAGATTTTCTTAAGGGTGTTAATTAATACAACTAATGATAGTTATCGCGTTGGTATTATATTATTTTATACGTATCAATAATGTTGTTAACATCGGCATAAGAATATGAGGAATCCAATAGAATAAATATTAAAAACAAAATTTAGATCTCCTCAGCGCGCACCGCGGTCAAAATCGTTCTCAGCGTCGCGATTAATAACGATTACCGTTACTAATGTCACGCCTGACAATCCATGTAATATTACTCAGCGCGCAAAACGGTTCGAATCGGGCTAAAATATAACCGTTGTGCGCGCTGAGTAAAATTTGCCAACTAAACCACCGAATTTACTCGAAACGCGCAACGGGTTAAAATTTTTACCCGTTTTGACCCGTTTGGACCCTCTTTCATCCCTTGATAAATTCTGCTCACCGCTCACAGCCATAACATTCCACAGATTGCTCAAGGCGGAATATCAAACGGCCAGTTTTTCGTAGATTGCTCAAGGCGCACAGACGGAAATTCCAAAGATTTGATTTTTATTACTGGGCTCGACATCTACATCACAGTGGCAACTACTGCGTTCAAACAAATCGGTGAAGCGAGAGCAATCGATTTAGGGGTTTTCGACCTAAATTTGTCGAAATCTCGATTTGGTAAGTATACAACGTTAAGTACATTTTATTTGATATCCGTGTTACAATTACAATGTGTAGAAAGAGGAGGCGAAATTTTTGGTTTTTAATTGCCTGCAGATACAGTTGAGATTGATGGAGATGCTAAAAAATTCGGAGGTAATATTGATTTTTCTTTACGTCAATAATGTAACTAATGTTTGGTTCCCGGTCCAATTAGTTGTATGAATTGTTTGATACAGGTGTATATGGATTATACAGCCGAATTTACAACGCTTCAACGTTTTAAAAGTAGAGACGAACTCTTTCAGTGGATAAAGAGCGTCGGACGACAACAGGGGCATGTGATTGTTACCAGTGCGTCGAGTATGAATAAATCGTCCAATAGGACTCCCGCTGCCTACTATGCATGTGCAAGAAGCGGGAACTACATGGGACACCGACCAGTACGAAAGAGCAACCGGCCAGTTAGAACCAACAAGTGTGGATGCCCGTTCAAATTGCGTGGTAATGAGGTGGGCGATGGCGGTGAGTGGAGTTTAACGGTCGTTGATGGCAGGCACAACCATCAAGCTGCTAATTATGTCGCGGGCCATTCCGACGACGGGGTGTTGCAGGGAAAAGAGGTGGAAGCATTGCGAGACTTGGCAAATAGAAAGGTGCCGCCGTCAGCAATTTTGAAAGGCCTGAAGGAAACTAAATCCTTCAATGAAACACCAATCAAATCAATTTATAATGCACGTTCCCGATTACTAAGGGGGCAGAGTGTGGGTATGGTAAACAAGTTGAAGGAGTTAGCATCACCGTGTAGAATTGTGGGTGATGAGCTTGCGGTGCATGTGGATAATGTTGAGGAGGAGCAGAAGGGAGATGACGAGAAGGTGGATGAGGCTGAGGAGGTGACTGCATTGGCTACTTATTGGCAGGATGATGTGGTGGATCGTAATGCGATGGAGCAGGCAGCTGAGAAGTTGGCTCTTAGTGGGCAGGAGCATAATGCTGCGGAGGAGGATGAGGTTAATGCAGCGGATGAGAATGTGGAGCCGAGGGTGCATGATGTTTATGGGGATGATGAGGCTGAGAATGCAGTGGCTGCTGAGTTGACTGTAGATGATTATGTTATTGGGGAGATGGTGGAGACGGAGGAGACGGTTGCCCTTAACGTGGAGGTGCAGAATGCTGAGGAGGTACTGGTGGAGGATAATGCAGCGGCTGAGACTGTGGAGCCGAAGGTGTATGAGGAGAAGGCGAACGAGGAGGATGATGATCAGGAAGTGGCTACTGATTTGATTGCTGAGGAGCATACTGGGAAGTTGGTGGATACGGCGGGGACGGTGGAACGTAATGTGGCTGACCAGACTGCTGAGATGGATGAGGGGGAGAATGCAGCTGGGGAGAATGAGGAGCCGCAGGAGGATGAGGCGAATGTGGAGGATGTGGAGGATGAGAAGATAGAGGATGCTGGGTTGATGCAAGCTGAGCTTACGTTGGAGTTGGGGGCGACGGTCGAGACAGGGGATCATAATGTGGATGCTCAGACTGCTGGGAGGGAGGAGGAGACGGCTGTGGCCTCGTATTTTGATGAGCACGAAGAGATGGATGTCATGCTTAAACAACTTTCTGTTGGATATTGGACTCCCCGGATTTGGTTTTGGATGATGAACAAACATAAATATAATATGTACTAACACTTTGTGAGCGCAGTTATGGAGATCGTAGCCAAATTCACATGAATAACAATTACGACGTCTCAAGACTTCTCAAAGCACGTGATCGTATGCCTAAAGCTTCGTTGAAGCTTATGGACCTATTTAGAAGTCATGAAGATTCGATTGAAGCTATTGAAGACGGTATCGTCAAGTTTAATTTATAGTCTTTAAGCTTCTTTCGTAGAATGTTAAGCCTTGAGTAGGTCTTACGTTTTAAATCTTCATAACGCTCATATCTTAGCTCTAGGATCTTAGTAGAAGTCCATACAATTCTTCCCGAAGCTTCGCGCTTCGATTCGGGACTTCTTGTGCATGTTAGTTGGTTCAAGAAGAAGAACTGACCGACTAGATGGTGATCTAGTCGGTCAGCCAAGCTTCTTGGACCGACTAGTTCTTCTCAGTTAAATCATAGCTCTTTACTGTTTACAGTTAGTCGGTCTAAGTTGACTCACCGACCGACTAGTTTGTGAACTAGTCGGTCAGTGATGCTTCTGTGACCGACTAGTTGAGCTTTCCCTTTTCATGCACATTTTCTCTTGAGCTACTGTTTATCATTAGTCGGTCTGTGCTCTTTGATCGACCGACTAGTTGATGAACTAGTCGGTCAACTTTTATTCTTAGACCGACTAGTTTTGTTTTCTGTACATGCCAAATTTTTCACCATACTTACTGTTTATTGTTAGTCGGTCTATGTTCATTTGGTGACCGACTAGTTGGTGAATTAGTCGGTCAACATTTGTTCTTGGACCGACTAAGTCTAATTCTTCTCAGACTTCAGTTTTATCTGTTAGTCGGTCCACGTTGAGTAACCGACCGACTAGTTGTGAAACTAGTCGGTCAGTGACTCTTCTTAGACCGACTAGTTCCATGTGTCTGTGCTTTGATCTTTTCTCTGTTCACCCATTAGTCGGTTTACGTTAATTGACCGACCGACTAGTTGATGAACTAGTCGGTCGGTGATTGTTCTTTGACCGACTAGTTGGGTTCAGAAAAGAGCCGTTGGAGCCCTAATTGAAACGTTTTTCTCTCTCTCTCTCCTCTAACCTATAAATACTTGTTGGGCTGCATTCATTGCTGCCAAGGCTGATATTTATGCAAGTTTAGAGTTCAAGAGAAATCAATCCAAGCTCATTCAAAGCTCATTCCCTCCATTCATTAATCTCTCCTAACTCTTACTTCCAAAGAGAGATTCATTGAGTGTGAAGCCTTCCAAGCCAAGTGCTTGATTCTGGTCACCAACATCCCCAAAGCTCTCCATCGCTGTTCTACATCTTGGAGCTAGGGTTTGGTGCCACTTCTTCCTCAAAATCATCCTTGCCCTAATTCGTAAGCAATACTCAAGGCATAGGTATTTTGTTCGGTAAGAAGTTTCTTATTTCATTTCATATTTGATTTGTAAGATTCACTCTCGGTTGTGAGAGTGTGGTTGTGATCCCGGGTTGTGGGAGTCACAAGTTACATTTTGTATGATTTGACTTGTGGAGGTTTTTCACAAGTATTTCATAGTGGAAATCTTGAGTTAGGGTTTCTAACTCAAGTATCCGGAGGGGATCCGGGTGGTTGGGACGTAGGATCACCGGGAACAAGTCGGGGAGACTTGGGTGGATCCGAACCCAGTAACATATTGTGTTAGCATTGTTATTATTGTTGTTGTCAATCAATTTAAGCTTCCGCAAATTGATTTGGTAGTTGTTTGCACTATAATTAGGAATTATACTCCTTGTTATTTTTAAAGTACTATTCACCCCCCCCCCCCCTCTAGTACTTGTGCAGTAGCTTGTAGGGCATTACATTTGGTATCAGAGCCAGATACACAGCTATGTCTGCCAACGACAACAAGACCGTGCGTCCACCTTCCAACTATGACACCTTCAGGAACCGTGAAGGAGCATCTTCGGTGATGGAAGGAAATTCCTCTATGAGGCCTCCATTCTTCAACGGTACCAACTACGGGTACTGGAAATGTAGGATGGAAACCTTCCTCCGAAGTGCATCTTTATGGAGGACTACAATGAAGGAGTACATCGAGCCCGAAGAAGAAGACTTCGAGAAATGGACAACCGCGGAGGTCGCCGCGGAGGTAAGCAATGCCAAGGCAATGAACGCCTTGCAATGCGCATTGGAGCCCGAGGAATTCAATAAGATATGCACATGTAAGAGTGCATATCAAATTTGGAACTCCCTCCTCATACTTCATGAAGGGATGAGTCGGGTAAGAGACTCTAAACTCGTAGTTGTAAACAAAGACTACGAAATGTTTCACATGCAACAGGGCGAGAAGATGAAGGAGTATTACGCTCGCTTCGTCGACATCATAAACGAGTTAGAGGCTCTTGGCAAATCCTACACCCAAAAGGAGAAGTGTTCGAAGCTTATCGAAGGACTTCCTTCTTCTTGGGAAAAGCGCACCTTCGCCATCGAGGAAGGTAATGACATGAACAAGTACACCGTAGTTCAACTAATGGGTACTTTAATGTCATACGAGGTACGCAAGGATAGCAAGCTCAAATTGCAGGAAAAGATGAAGTCCTACCTAAAGCAAGACGAGCCAAAGAAGAAGGCCATTGCTTTCAAGGCCGCTCCATCCACATCCACATCAACCGATGATGAAGACTCGGAAAACGAGTTGGACTTGGAGTCCATGGCACTCATGGCCAAGAAGTTCAACCGTTTCTTCCGAAAAGGTAACTTCAAGAACAAAGCTAAATTTGGTTCTACTAACGCCTCTTCCTCGCCTTTGTGTTTCAAGTGCAATAAGCCGGGACACATGAAAGCGGAGTGTCCCCTCAATAAGCACAAGGAGAAGTGGAAGGCGCCGAAGTATGACAAGTCCAAGAAGTACACGAAAGGAAACAAGAAGGGACTTGTCGGAGCTACCTTCACCGACTCCGATGATTCTTCAAGCGGAGAGTCGGACGATGAGCACGTGGAGCAAGCGCACATGTGCTTCATGTCAAGAGAAGAGCGTGATCAAGGATCCTCCTCTTCCGATGATAGTGATGACGAAGGCAATGATGAGGTAACTATGGATGAACTTAGGAATGCTAACTCTCAATTATGGTCAAAATACACTAAATTAGTAAATAGATATACTAAGGTAAAAGATGACCTAGCTAGCATTCAAACCTCGCCTAAGACTATCATCACCAACAACGACACCGTTGTTGAAGAGTTAAGAAATGAGATTGTTAATCTCAAATCTAAACTTGAACATGTTAGCATAGATGATCCGGAAGAACATAGGATAGCGGATTTAACTTCTCAAAACTCGACTTTGAGTATTGAGAACGAGAATCTTAAATCTCGTGTTTATGTGCTCACATCGCAAGTATCTACTCTAGATACTTCTATGCGTTCTCTCAAAGAGAAATATGAGAACACATTAGGCCGAATCAATAGATTCAATAAGGGTAAGGACCATTTGGATAAAATCCTAAGTGACTTACTCCCGGCCAATCACCACATTGGTTTGGGGTATACGATGGGATGTCCATCCAAATCGGCCACTACTTTTGTTAGGCCAACTTCCGGTGACTCTACGAGTGGTAGCAAACACTCTATTGGTAGTTCATCTACCAATGGTGCTTCCACCTCGTCCACGCCTTATTTTGGAAAGAAACCCACTTTGGGTGGACCTCCAAAGAAGGGGCATGCTTATATGTACACCAATACCATGCCACGTAGGAACACACGTCCTACTCCACCATCTCACACATATGATGATTTCTATGCAACACATTCTCGGGCACGTGCACACAATGTGAGACACCCTCATGCACGTGTTCCCTCACATGCATATGTTCACCCACAACATCATATGAATAATTCTCATCGTGCACCATTCCATCATGTTCCGTATGCCTATCCACAACATGCATCACGTAGAAATCAACGTAGCATGCATGCACCCAATAGGATGAGGGCTCCCAAGATTTTCACAATTTGGAGCCCAAAGGACACAAGCATGGACGAAAAACAAATGTATATGAATGCTTATTTTTCGGATGTTGTGCATAGTAGAAATTATGTGGGGAAGTCTAAGACCAATTGGACTTGGCTTCCAAAGGTCTAATCTTTTGGACCCAATGACCTTGGGTACCATGATATGAAATTCTCTATCTTTAGGTACTCAAGGAAAAGAAAAAGACAAGGAGCAATAAGTTTAAATTTGGCTCCAAGGGAAATTGGATACTCGATAGCGGGTGTTCAAAACACATGACGGGTGACGCTAGTTTGCTCTCCGGAGTGGTTCCCATAGCAAATGGAAACCGCGTCGTATTTGGAGGCAACGAGAGCGGAACCATCATAGGTGTTGGTAAAGTGGGTAACCCTTCTAAACCCCTAATTAGTGATGTTTATCTTGTTAGTGGTTTAAATCACAATCTTATTTCAATAAGCCAACTTTGTGACAAAGGTTACAAAGTTAGCTTTGCGAAAGGATTGTGTCATATTTTAAGAAAAGATAATAATAAATTATTATTTTCCGGAACTCGTCATAAAGACATTTATATTTTGGATCTTCCTAAGTCATATGAACAATGCCTCGTTGCCAACACAAGTGAACAACACTTATGGCATCGACGCTTTGGACATGTGAACTTTGGAACACTTTATAAGCTTTCAAAATTAAATTCCATTAAAGGTTTTCCGAAACTTGTTTTTGAAAAGAAAAGTTTTTGTGATTGTTGTCAACGTGGCAAGCTTCCTAAATTTTCATTTAAACCTAAGAAAAGCATTTCTACTAAACGGCCCCTAGAGCTATTACATCTAGATTTATTTGGGCCAACTAGAGTTGCTTCATTAGGAAATGCTAGATATGGACTTGTCATCGTAGATGACTATTCGAGATTTACATGGGTATTTTCATTATGTAATAAAAATGAAGCTTTTGAAAACTTCACAATTTTTGTTAAGAAAGTACAAAATCTCTTAGGAACCACCATTGTCACTATTCGTAGTGATCATGGAGGTGAATTTGAGAATGAGTCTTTTGAGACATTTTGTGATGAAGTTGGTATTACTCACACCTTCTTTTTCCCTCGTGCACCTCCTCAAAATGGTGTAGTTGAGAGAAAGAATAGGACGCTAGTGGAGTGTGCTCGCACTATGCTTGATGATAGCCAACTTGGCCATCAATTTTGGGCGGAAGCGGTACACACCGCTTGCTATGTGTTTAATAGAATACTTTTGAGGCCCGGCACTAAACAAACTTGTTATGAATTGTTGTTTGGTAGGTTGCCTCAAGTTAAACATTTTCGTGTTTTTGGTTCGAAGTGTTTTATTAAGAACACGTATGGTAGTTTGGACAAATTCGATCCAAGATCCGATGAGGGGATTTTTGTTGGATATTCTTCGCGTAGCAAAGCCTACCGGATATTCAACAAACGAACCTCAACGATCGAGGAGTCGCTTCATGTATCATTTAATGAAGGATTTGTTCCAACTAGAATTTCAAATGAAAATGATTCTATGGATGTTTTATGTGATTCACTTGATAATTCTAAGTCTAATGATTCTATTGATTCTATTGAGACTAACCCAACTAATGAAGTTGTTGAGAATGTTCCTAGTGATCAAGGTATTCCCAAACGGCTTCATACCGTTCGTGACCATCCTCATGAGCAAGTCATTGGCAATATCCATGATAGTGTCAAGACGAGATCGCAAGTGAACTACTTCGCTCATTGTGCCTTTGCCTCCTCGATAGAGCCAAAGAATATTAATGAAGCATGCGACGATAGCGCTTGGATCTTAGCCATGGAGGAGGAGCTCATTCAGTTCGAGAGAAATGAAGTTTGGGAGCTTGTTCCATTGCCATCGAAGAACCACACCGTCATAGGGACAAAGTGGATCTTCAAGAACAAAACCGATGAAAACCAAGTCGTCGTCCGGAACAAAGCTCGGTTAGTTGCTCAAGGCTATCGACAAGAGGAAGGTATTGATTTCGAAGAATCCTTCGCTCCGGTAGCTAGATTAGAATCAATTAGATTATTATTGTCTTTTGCATGCCATAAGGATTTTAAATTATTTCAAATGGATGTTAAAAGTGCATTTTTAAACGGAGATGTCGTTGAGGAAGTTTACGTTTCTCAACCTCCGGGCTTCATAAATGAAAAATTTCCAAATCATGTTTTTAAACTAAAGAAAGCACTTTACGGCTTAAGACAAGCTCCTCGAGCTTGGTATGATCGCCTAAAGAATTTTCTTTTGGATTTAAATTTTAAAATGGGAGAAGCCGATTCTACACTTTTTGTTAAGCATGCGAATAATGATATAATTTTAGTTCAAATATATGTTGATGATATCATTTTCGGTGCTACTAACTTTGCTCTTTGCGAAGAGTTTTCTAATGTTATGAAGGAACAATTTGAGATGAGCCACATGGGTGAGCTCAAGTATTTCTTAGGTCTCCAAATTCGCCAAATGGACGATGCAATCTTCATCCACCAAACGAAGTATACGGTGGAGTTGCTAAAGCGATTTGGAATGGAGAGTGCTTCCGGGAAAAAGACTCCAATGAGCACGACAACGCATCTCGATAAGGATACGGGCGGTAAGGATGTAGACATTCGTCTATATCGAGGTATGATAGGTAGTTTGCTTTATCTTACCGCAAGTAGGCCCGATATTATGTTCGCCGTATGCGTATGTGCTCGTTATCAATCTCAACCTAAGGAATCTCACTTAGTAGCGGTAAAGCGTATTTTTCGCTATCTAAGTTACACTTTAGATTTTGGATTACTTTATCCGAAATCTAGCACATATGAGTTAATCTCATATAGTGATGCCGATTATGCGGGATGCAAATCCGACAGGAAAAGTACTAGTGGCACTTGCCATTTTATAGGAAATTCTCTTGTCTCTTGGTTTTCCAAGAAGCAAAATTCCGTATCACTTTCAACCACCGAGGCGGAATATATTGCCGCCGGTGCCGCGTGTGCTCAAGTTCTTTGGATGAGACACACACTTAAAGATTTTGGTATTAATTGTGATACTTGCCCTATCATGGTTGACAACCAAAGTGCAATATGTCTTTCCAAGAACCCGGTACACCACTCCCGTTCGAAACACATAGATGTCCGACACCATTTTTTAGATGATCATGTTGCTAAAAAGGCCGTCATTTTAGTGTACATTGAAACCCAAAAGCAAATCGCCGATATTTTCACGAAACCCCTAAAGGAGGACTCCTTTGTGCGGTTACGTCGAGAATTGGGGATTATGGGTGAATCTGAGATATAGGATTCATGTTTCATTCAATAATTTTGCATGCTATTATATTTGGCAATATCTCTTTCATGCTAGAATTATTGGATTTTTCAGAATTTATGTGATATTTTTGATTTTTCGTTCGATTTGTGCGTAATCGTCAAATTTTAAGTTTTCGATGTTTAATGGGGTAGTTTAGATGATTATTGAGAAGTTTTGAGATATATCGTTCAAGCGTTTTAAGGAGAGAACTTGATTATCATTGTTTGGACTCTGTTAGTCGGTATAGGCTCAACCACCAACCGACTAGATATTCATCTAGTCGGTTAGTAGAAGAACTTAGACCGACTAACTCAAGCTTATTGAGTTTCCTTTCCATCTTAAACTCTTTAGTCGGTTCATGTTCAGTGACCGACCGACTAGATTGATATCTAGTCGGTCAGTAAATGAACACAGACCGACTAATTCTTGTCAGTTAACTTGGATTCAGCCACTGTTTACAACTAGTCGGTTCAAGCTCATTGACCGACCGACTAGATCGTGATCTAGTCGGTCAGTGCTTGAACTGTGACCGACTAGTTGTGCCAGGGGCTGTTTGGTCATTTGCGAAATCGACCGACTTAAACTCAGTTTAGTCGATCGATTTTCATTCTAATCGATCCACTGTCCCTCTCCCTCAGCTCGAACCCCCGATTCCCCTCAAAACCCTTCGACTTCCGATCGTTCTCCGGCCATTTTCCGGCCGTCTCCGTCGATCTCTGCCGTCGGCCCCTCGTTCTAGGTGATCTCCTCTCATTCTAGGGTTAGATTTCCTTTCCTAGAGCTAGGGCTTGCTCGGTTTCTAGGGTTCTTAGGGTTTATCTAATATTTTTCGGCTAGGGCTTCTTCGTTTGATCTCCTTGTCCCGTGTCTTGCTTCGATTATGGCGAGAACTCGTATTCCGATCACTCCGTCTAGCCCCTCTCCGATGACCGTAGAGCAAAACCCTTCGGATCCCGAGCATCCAACCCATCCGAAGCGTAGAGCCAAGTCCACCCTTCCTTCGTTGTCTTCGCCTCCTCTCAAGAGGAAGAGGACGACGACCGCTAAACCTAGAGGTCAACCCAAACCCAAGCCTAACCCTAAGGCCAAAATTCTTGCCTCTGCCTCTACGTTCCATACCCCTACCGATTCCGATACGGAGTATAACCCCGAGACCGAGACTCATAGGGAACCCACTCCTCCTACTCATCCCGAGTCTAGCACCCACCCTCGTACATCTACCCGTAAGCCTAAGGGAAAGGGTCCGATGCCGGTGGGCGGTGTCGATATTTCCTTATGTCGAGATGACCCTTTGTGTCTCGCGGCATATAATCGTATCGAACATTGCCCGCTGCTTCTGGAGCATTTCGTCCAGTTTAGCGATTTTATAGGGTTAGCTGATCTTCTGTCGTCGTCGGGTCTTCTCGATTACCTTCGATATGACCCGAAGGCGAATCCTCACCCCTACCCTAGATTAGTTAAGCTTTTCTATGCGAATAGGATCCGGGGTCAGTACGATCAGACCCACTCTGTTGAGACGACCGTTTTGGGGACTCCTATAGTCCTCACTGCGGAAATCTTAGGAGAGATTTTGGGTATCTCTTCGTCTGGCCTTCTTCCCTCTGATATATCGGTAGATGATATTTCTTCTCTTGATCAGACCATCCTTTCAGAGATTTTCCATCAGATCCCTCCTGCCATGATTGGCGTGCCATCTAAATCATTCAAGCCAAATGCGTGGGTCCTCAATCTGATTCTGAAGTCGTGCTTGCTTCCCAAGTACGGCTCCTCATCTTTACCATCCTAGCCATTTTTGAAGCTTATCTATGCGATCTTCATGGGGAGCTCGATTAATTGGGCTCGAATTATACTCGATAAGATTGAATCTTTCGAGTGTATTCGAAAGTCCAATAAATAGGCTCATATCCCATTTCCTTGCATGTTGACCCTCGTCTTTCGTCATTTTCGTGTCACGTTGCCTCGTGACGATGAGCGTCCCCTTGGTCCTCCCCTGAATGCGACGGCCGTCAAGAAATCTCTTGCGGCTCTTCGTCACGTTCAGAGGACGACACCTTCAGCGTCTGCCCCTGCCTCTGCCAGTGCCTCTACTGCTCCCTCTGCCACCCTGGATGAGGTCGTATGGTTGCTTCGTCGTCACGAGTCTCGCTTGGCTCGTACTGAGGAGGTAGTCTGCCGTATGGCTCGTCTGCTGGGTGTTGATGTTCCTCCATCAGTTTCTGAGGATGAGGAGTTAGCTGACATGGCTGAGGAGGACGTTGAGGAGCTCTGTCGTGCTTCGACTCGTGCCCCCGAGGGCACTGCTGCTGGTGCTTCCACTTCCGGTGATGCTGTTGCTGCTTCTTCTGCTGGTGCCCCCGAGAGCACACCTGTTGCCGCTACTCCTGTGGTGGATACTCCGACTGGTGCTCCCGAGGCCAGTACGGTTGCTGCTTCAGAGGTTGCCACTTCAGCCGTTCCTCCTGCTGATCTTCCGGACGTCTCTGCTGATCCAGTCACCTCTTCTGCTTCTGCTGAGCCTGCAGTTGCTTCCGGTCCTCCCGCTGCCTCTTGAGTTTCTCCGAGGCCTCTCCTGATACTCGTTGGATGATATATCATGTTGAGAGAGTTGTTGGGTAGGATAGTGTGGGTGGCTGTGTCTTTTGGATCTTTTTGATGTCTTTTTGATATTTGTGATGATGTATTTTGATATGTGTGATGATGATGTATTTTTTTGTGGGCACTCCGATATTTTTGTCATATCATGATGTATTTTTGTTGTATGTCGGTGATGTACTTTGCTTCATTTCACATATATATATATATATGCGTCGCAGTTGACATTTCATTATATCGTGCAAAATTTATAATTTTTGTTATGTCTCTAATGTTCGATTTCGTCGCTCGACGATATTCACTTGGTTTAATAGAAATTTCTTCTATGGAAACATAGAATTGTTTTCCATGCACTAAATTAACCAAGAAATGTTGATATTGGAGAGTATATTCCATAACTCAATCCGTAATATTGATTTTAGTTTTGATGATTTCGTTTCACGATTTTTCGACGTTGGTAACTTTGACACGCCTTGATTCTATTCTTATTTTTCTCTTTGGTGTCACTTGAACCTTCGTCGTATTCTACGACTCCCGTGCTTTTTAATTTGAGGCCATTGTTGTTGTCGTTGTTATCCTCCCGCTCTTTTTGCTTATGCCAAAGGGGGAGAGATATAATAATAACGATGTGCCAAATGAAAATTTAGAGCATTTTTCCAAGAATCTAACTTGATGTGTTACATTCAGGGGGAGTTAAGATATATAAATGGATTTTCAAATCCGATATTTCAATAACCTTCATTTGGTATTTCAATAATTCAATAATCGATTCTCATTTAATATACTTCACTCGTCTGCTTGATGCGTATTATTTTTGTTTAAATTGGAATTAACGTGTCATCAATGCAGGGGGAGTAAGTAAATTTCATTTGAATTATTATTTTTGATTATTATTTATGTTGGTTTGTCATCACCAAAAAGGGGGAGAATGTTGGATATTGGACTCCCCGGATTTGGTTTTGGATGATGAACAAACATAAATATAATATGTACTAACACTTTGTGAGCGTAGTTATGGAGATCGTCGCCAAATTCACATGAATAACAATTACGACGTCTCAAGACTTCTCAAAGCACGTGATCGTATGCCTAAAGCTTCGTTGAAGCTTATGGACCTATTTAGAAGTCATGAAGATTCGATTGAAGCTATTGAAGACGGTATCGTCAAGTTTAATTTATAGTCTTTAAGCTTCTTTCGTAGAATGTTAAGCCTTGAGTAGGTCTTACGTTTTAAATCTTCATAACGCTCATATCTTAGCTCTAGGATCTTAGTAGAAGTCCATACAATTCTTCCCGAAGCTTCGCGCTTCGATTCGGGACTTCTTGTGCATGTTAGTTGGTTCAAGAAGAAGAACTGACCGACTAGATGGTGATCTAGTCGGTCAGCCAAGCTTCTTGGACCGACTAGTTCTTCTCAGTTAAATCATAGCTCTTTACTGTTTACAGTTAGTCGGTCTAAGTTGACTCACCGACCGACTAGTTTGTGAACTAGTCGGTCAGTGATGCTTCTGTGACCGACTAGTTGAGCTTTCCCTTTTCATGCACATTTTCTCTTGAGCTACTGTTTATCATTAGTCGGTCTGTGCTCTTTGATCGACCGACTAGTTGATGAACTAGTCGGTCAACTTTTATTCTTAGACCGACTAGTTTTGTTTTCTGTACATGCCAAATTTTTCACCATACTTACTGTTTATTGTTAGTCGGTCTATGTTCATTTGGTGACCGACTAGTTGGTGAATTAGTCGGTCAACATTTGTTCTTGGACCGACTAAGTCTAATTCTTCTCAGACTTCAGTTTTATCTGTTAGTCGGTCCACGTTGAGTAACCGACCGACTAGTTGTGAAACTAGTCGGTCAGTGACTCTTCTTAGACCGACTAGTTCCATGTGTCTGTGCTTTGATCTTTTCTCTGTTCACCCATTAGTCGGTTTACGTTAATTGACCGACCGACTAGTTGATGAACTAGTCGGTCGGTGATTGTTCTTTGACCGACTAGTTGGGTTCAGAAAAGAGCCGTTGGAGCCCTAATTGAAACGTTTTTCTCTCTCTCTCTCCTCTGACCTATAAATACTTGTTGGGCTGCATTCATTGCTGCCAAGGCTGATATTTATGCAAGTTTAGAGTTCAAGAGAAATCAATCCAAGCTCATTCAAAGCTCATTCCCTCCATTCATTAATCTCTCCTAACTCTTACTTCCAAAGAGAGATTCATTGAGTGTGAAGCCTTCCAAGCCAAGTGCTTGATTCTGGTCACCAACATCCCCAAAGCTCTCCATCGCTGTTCTACATCTTGGAGCTAGGGTTTGGTGCCACTTCTTCCTCAAAATCATCCTTGCCCTAATTCGTAAGCAATACTCAAGGCATAGGTATTTTGTTCGGTAAGAAGTTTCTTATTTCATTTCATATTTGATTTGTAAGATTCACTCTCGGTTGTGAGAGTGTGGTTGTGATCCCGGGTTGTGGGAGTCACAAGTTACATTTTGTATGATTTGACTTGTGGAGGTTTTTCACAAGTATTTCATAGTGGAAATCTTGAGTTAGGGTTTCTAACTCAAGTATCCGGAGGGGATCCGGGTGGTTGGGACGTAGGATCACCGGGAACAAGTCGGGGAGACTTGGGTGGATCCGAACCCAGTAACATATTGTGTTAGCATTGTTATTATTGTTGTTGTCAATCAATTTAAGCTTCCGCAAATTGATTTGGTAGTTGTTTGCACTATAATTAGGAATTATACTCCTTGTTATTTTTAAAGTATTATTCACCCCCCCTCTAGTACTTGTGCAGTAGCTTGTAGGGCATTACACTTTCTCCCCTGGTTGATGAGATTTCTGATCATTTTTCGGATGTGACGGAGAAGCCTACAGTTAGGAGGAAGCCTGTTAAGGCTCCACGGTTGCATTCAATTGCGGAGCATACGGCGGCGGCGAAGGAGAAGCCTAAATGGAAGAGGCGGCCTTCGAAGGAAAGTAGTAGGCGTCCGAAACTTCAAATAAAGAAGCCGAAACCTTCGTTTCCCCCTGATGATTATGTTGATGATTTGCCTGCCAACTTCCTCATACCATATTATTTGGATTTTCATCACACGCTACAACCCCTCATGGCGGGCGGCGTAGACGTGGATGCAGATGGCAACTGTGGGTACAGGGCTGTGGCAGTTCAGTTGGGCTTGAAAGATTCCGATTGGGGGACTGTCAGAGCTGATTTGCTCCGTGAGATGCGGACATACAGCGGCTTGTACAGGCGTATTCTGAGTGAGGTTTCATATAATAATAATTTGAAGGCAGTGGACTATTTTATTACTGATAAAGGTGCAGGACGGGAAAATTGGATGCAGATGCCAGACATGGGACATGTCATTGCCTCATGCTACAACTGTGTAGTACATTTGATTTCAAATCGTATGTGTGTGACATTTTTTCCATTGAGAAGTCCTCCAGTAAACCGAGCCTCCAGACGCCACATAACGTTGGGTTATGTGAACGGAAATCACTTTTTTATCCTTCAACTTCAACCAGCAGGTGACGTCCCTCCGACTTCAGTTGTGTGGACAAGATCGCATGACCCTGTGGCCGATGGAAGGCCGGCTGGTTACGAGCAGAGGATGCAGTCATTCTTTGATAAAGTAAAAGATACGAATATTGCTACCGCTGATGGTTTTTAGTATATGTAAGATAAAACGTTTATCAATGTAATAAGTTTTTTTTGGTATAAAAATGGACCACTTTGGTGGATGAAATTTTATTATGGCTTCCGAAATGTGCAAATGTCATCATCGGTATGGATTGATGTTGTGTATCATACCAATTACACCGAGCGCAACACTGCAGTAATATTGCACGTTTTGCGCTTTGAGTAATTAAGTCTTTACCTACCAAATTGCTCAACGCGCAGAACTGGCAATATTAGTGCCGGTTTTGCGCTCTGGGTATTTTTAATAACATCAACCTTTGTTCCAAATTGTTATGCGATGAGAATGTGTCATTGTTAGAGTGTCCAATACTCCAAGTGAGAGTAGGGTTATTGAATCATATATGTTATTGTCTGACAAAATTGCTTACCACAAACTCCCATTGATAAGTTTTGCCCGTTGAGCGCCTTTATTAGCCAATTTGTTAGTGGTTACTACAATTGCTCACCATTCACCACGATCAGAACAAATAATTTTGGCCGGTTGTGCGCGGTGAGCAATTTTGTTAGTGCGAAAAAAAACTCCTCCTCGTCCACTCATTAAAATTTGCTGATATATCCACATTTATTGCTGCTCGCACCGTGCAAATTTTTAATGGTTAACAGAAATGCTCACAGCGCACAACGGCGATATATTGGAACCTTTGGTCTTACTAATATTCTAAGAGACCCCTCGAGTCTGCAGATCAGTGTTGGTGAACATACAGAGCAGGGATCATTAATATACAGCGGATTGCTACCAGCCGGATGTTCTGCTCTATAAAGATTATTGCGCGTTGGGATAAACTGTAGCCTCTTAAAAAATAGCCCAACGCGCACAACTGGCAAAATAATGCCCTTAGGCTTGGGCAAAATTACGAGCACAACGGGAAAACAACGTGCACAACGGGCAAAAATTACGCGCACAACGGGCAAAACAAGGCGCACAACGGGCAAAAAGGAAAGCCGGTGGTTCGCTTTTTGAGCATATAAAAGGTAGTTTATCAACAATTGTTAAACGCGCACACACCTAGTAGCCTTATGCCCGGTGTGCGCGTTGAGCAAAGTTTCGACGATAGCCCATTTGCTCAACGCGCCCCGCACGGACTAATTTTGCCAGTTGTGCGCTTTGAGCATATTTGTTGGATGCTGTAATTTTTGTTCCCACGGTTAATCATTCACACTCCTATTTTCATCATACTAAAATTGTGATTCCGCCATATGCCAACAGTCAAACTTCGCTTAGAAACTTTACCTAATTGTGATTAAGGCCAATACTTATTCATTCTGAAGACATTTTATATAAAATCTGATACCTAGTCAATCTGATTCAAAAACTGCATGCAAACCTTTAGATTAACGCTGATACATATTCAAACGGTGACCATTCTAAAATGGCCAACCCATTCTAACAAACTGAAGTACGTACAGATACAGATCCAAACAGATACATATCCCTTTGTTTGCAATGAAGTGGCGCGTGATCAGCGTGTTTCCCCCTTCAACTTCCGCGAGTTCATCGGGCGCACATCTTCGTTGCATTTATTAACGTCCTTGTAACCTGCAGTCAAGTATGTAGCCGTGTCAAACACAACGCCTGGAACCCCGATTCCCCTGTGGCGATGTACGACACGGGCAATGCGCTCCACATCTACGTTGCAGTTGCCGAATTTCTGCCCTGATCTGCTCAAGATGATTGTCATACCAGATGTTTGCAATGACGTGGAACTTTGTCCTTTGTAGGAGACGCCGTGAATTAAAAAGTCGGCAGTCCGTTTCGCTTATTACCGCCATTGCTGTCGTCGTTGTAACATGAAGTCAGGACAAAAGACACCGATTGGAACTCCGTTACCGGAGACGATGTAAAACAACACAGGGTTGCATAAGAAGTTGTGTTTGGGAGTATAAGAGATCGGAAAGGATAGGATGGAGTGTCTGTGCGTCAAAGATGATGTATAGTGAAACGATGAAGGGTTTGATGGAGGAGATGGAGTGTAGAGATGGAGATGGATATGGAGTGTATAGCAAGACACGCAAAACAAATACATAGCCACAATTCATAATAGGAGGGAATAACAATCTATCATGGTACAACACCCAGCAGTTTTCCTGAAACATGTGAGACAGCATAGCCAATATCACCCCAAAAGAATATGGTATGATCATCGAACACATTTTTCATAGTGTTGTTTGGGAAAAATTTTCTCAACGCAGTTGCAACACCCCCCAGCATTGTCGGGGATGCTTGATTATAAATGGACGATAGCCCTTCGTTGCATAAGTTTCCAACATGAACCATTTACCTTTACGTGAAAAGAGTACTGGATGAATGCTATCGTTCATATCTATATCAAGCATGCACGAACAGCTGAAGGACTTATTGTTTCCATACGGAGGTTGTGTGGGCAAATAAAGAAGATGATAGAAGAAAGTAGACGAAGTTTAGAGAAGATGAGTGCTCGTTGTCCGCCATTTATAGGGGAAATTGGACCAATCATAATGAAGCGTATAAAAAGTCCGTGATCCTACAGTAATGCAATGGATCTCGGGATTCGACATTTAGAGCATCTCCAAAGGGGCTCCCTAAATTATTTTAGAATGTTGAAAAAAATAGGTTAATTACTCTCCGCGCAAAACCATGAAACCCTACGGTTTTTCGCCTTGATGACATAATATGAAAATTACACTCAACAATACTACTCTCCACTAAGATTTTTTAATACATTATATTCGCCGTGCACACCGGGCTAAATAATACAGAGGCGAGTAACTATCATAATTGCTCACCGCGCAGAACGTTTAGAAAACGAGAATTGCTCAATGCGCAAAACGCAGAACGCATGACAGCGAATTGTATTGATGAGAAGAAGTAGAGTTAATGTGTGGCTACATCGAAGACCCCGTCATGCTATAGAGGGGTTCTCGTGAATATACAAATGACTGCTCATCTACAGCGGATTGATGTCAGAGAGATGAAGAGACGTTAATTGCGATGGGAGAGAATTGATGTAGCAGGAGCGATTTGAAAGCTCTCAGGGAGACCTTTGACCCGGAAAATGACACAAATGTCCTCAAAAGCAAGAGCAATTGTGACCCAGTGGCGAACTTTGTGGCAGTTCACCCTCACTGCGACAAAATTGGTTGTGTGTAGTGAGCAATTCTGAGGTTTGAGTGGTTTTGTGCGCTGAGCAATTCTGATTTTTGAGAGGTTGTGTGCGGTGAGCACTTCTGAGTTTGAGTGGTTGTGTGCGATGAGCAATTTTGAGTTTTGAGTGGATTTGTGCGCTGATCAATTCTGAGTTTTGAGTGGGTTTTGTGCAGTGAGCTTATTCTGAGATTGAGTGGTTATGTGCGGTGAGTAATTCTGAGGTATGAGTGGTTTTGTAGCCGCTTACTTAATTGCTCAACGCTGAGACATAATTGATCAAAGCAAAGAAAGAAAAGCCCCCGTATTCGATCTCTCCTCACAATCCCAGGGTGTTGGGACGATTTGCCTCTAGACACTCCTCCCCTCTCAAAAGAAACCTCCCGTTGGCCCGATCGTTGGATAGGCCCTCCTTTGATACCGGACCTCTCCTTCCCGACGAATTCTTCGTCTTACAGGCGGATCGCCAACGAGTTATTACTCTTACACATGGAGCGGCCCGTCTTCCACTCCCCGACTTCCCTTGTAGAACTTACACCAGGGGACGTAGGGCGGACCGCTCCTCCCCTCCAACGCCTACTCCGTGACGACCTCCACCTCCAGGGGCGGCGTCGCCGAAACCTCCCGCTGGCCCGATACCGGACCTCTCCTTCCCGACGAATTCTTCCTATCTCAGGCGGATCACCGACGAGTTATTCGTCTTACACATGGAGCGGCCAGCCTTCCACTCCCCGAATTCCCTTGGAGAACTAAAGCCAGGGGACTTAGGGCGGACCGCTCCTCCCCTCCAGCGCCTACTCCGTGACAACCTCCACCTCCGATGGAGGCGTCGCCGCCCGCGGGGTGTCGGTCCAAATCACCGGTGAAGGCATCGCCATGCCAATCACCCCACTGGGCACCACCGTTCCCAGACAACGGGTCCCTCCGCCATCCAACGGTCTGCCTTCCACTCATCGACCTCCCGTCGCACATCCTGAAGTGGAACGAAACCCCAGCCCGCCATCCAACGGCATGCCTTTCACTCCTTGACGACCCGTCGCACATCCTGGTGCAGGTTATAGTAAATTGGAATGAAACCCACAACCGCCATCCAAAGGCCTGCCTTCCACTCCTCGACCTCCCGTCGCACATCCTGATGCAGTTTACAGTAAAGTGGAACGGCCCGCCATCCAACGTCCTGCATTCAACCACTGGCGTCGTTATCGACGTATTGTAAAGAACGCGAAAATGTCCCTCCAAGCAAGTTGTTAAATTCCGTCTATGATAAAATTAACTTGTTTACATGCAAACTTTTAGATTATCTCTGATACATAATCAATCTGAAGACATTTTAGAGTAAATTGGCTACATATTCAATCGACTTCGTATACTGATTGAAAATTTTTAGATTATATCTCAGACATATTCCAATTGATGACATTTTCAAAATGACCCCGCCATTCAACTATATGGATGTACATACTGATACAGAACAAAACATATTCATTACCCCATGCTCTTTACAAACTGATACATATGATTGTCTTCGTAAGATGTTTGCAATGAAGGTGCTTTTTACCGGATCTATTGTCGGCGTGATCTGCGTGCTTCACCCTACAACGACGCCTGCAATGACGACACTCCTATCCTGCCTACGGTTGCCGTAAGTAGGCAACGACGTTAACTAACGCAACGAAGCGACCATCTTCGTTGAGTTTATGGACGTGTTTGCCAACTATCTGCCACCGTAGCCCTTATAGGAGTGTCGTCATTGCAGGCGTCCTTGTACCCGGCTGTCAAGTATGACGACGGTTCAAAGACACCGAAAAGAACTCCGATTGCCAAGAGGCGGTGAACACCGACACATGGTTCGTTATAAATAGAGGATCTATAGTACAAATATGAAGGGGATGGAGGAGAAGATAGTGTAAAAGAGGAGATGGCCGTTCCATGTGAATGCGTGAAAAAAGTACTGGTTGAATTCTATCGTCCATTTTTATCTCAAGCATCAGGCCCGAACAGTAGAAAACCATCTCATCTTTACACCCCATATCCATCTCCATCTCCTCCATTTATACCTCATGCATCATGCTCGAACAAAAGAAGACCTTATTGTTTCCAGACGGAGGTTGTGTGGGCAAAAAGAAGAAGATGATATAAGAAATTAGAGGAAGTTGTGAGAAGATGAGGGCTCCTTGTCCGCCAATTTATAGGGGAATTGGACCAATCAAAATGAAACTAAACGGTTTTTCGCCTTGATCAACAATGATGACAATTGGTAAATTACTCCCAACAATACTAAAACATTTTATTCGACGCGCACACCGTGCTAAATAATACAGGATCGAGTAACAAACTAACAATCAGAATTGCTCACCGCGCAAAACGCATGGTAAAATGGAATTGCTCAAGGCGCACAACGCACAAAGCATGGCAGCGATTTGTATTGGTTTATGAGGATGCGACCGAAGTAGAGTTAATGTGTGGCTCCATCGAAGACCCCGTCATGCTACAGGAGGGGTTCTCGTGAATATACAAAAGACTGCACGTCAACCTACACCTGATTGATACCAGACATGTGCAGTTCTCAAGAATGTTTGACCGGCCGGTGGGAGGTGAGCTGGAAAAATTAATAGCCGTTAACATAATTGCACAAAGGTAGGAACAAACAAATTTATGGCCGTTGTGCGCGATGAGCAAATTTTTAATGGTTTAAATAATTGCTCATAGCGAACAACAAGAAACGACAGGTGTAGACGCTTTGAGTCGTTGTGCGCTTTAACATGTGTTCGCTTTGAGCATCTAAGGTATTTTATAGACAATGGTTTAACACGCACAACCAATCTGAAGACATATTCAATCGAATTCAACTATATTGATGTACATACTGATACAGACCCAAACTGATTCATTAGCCTATGCTCTTACAAACTGATACATATGATTAAGCCTGGATGGCGGCCCTTGGTCACATAGGTTGGCGGTGGATGGCTACTGTCCCTCTGGCTCTGAGGCACAAGCACTCCTTCCTGTTGTTTTCGACCGCTTGTCTCGCATCCAAATTGAAGAATAAAATGAAGAAGAATCGCGTCGGAATACGGAAAAAGGCGAAATTCGTGTAACCATCGATCCCGAGGTCATAGAATGCTTCATTGGATGCGAGCCCTTGTGGTGTACATCCTCCACATTTACAGTTACCGTGCTCAGCGTATTTGTCATGCAATCCGAAGGCATCTGCTGATCCCAGTATTCTAGCGCTGAAGCTTCCGGGTCTGGAAAATCAAACATTTCATCATGGTAACAAAACAGAATGCTTAATGCCATCATACATACATACGTAGTTTTGAATTATTCAGAGGAAATAATTAGAAAATTTGAACTTACTCCAATGACTAGATCCTCCAGGTTCGGGCAGCTATTCAGCAAGCATGACAAGATTGAAAACGTCGTTGTTGTGCAGGGTATCCGTCTGAGGGTGAGTTCTTTCATCTTCGGCAAGAGACACCACAGAGTAACGGGCATGATATAGATATCTGATATGGACGATAGCATTCATTTAGCTGTTCGTCCATTTATAATCAGGCATGTCCGAAAAAAGGTTTCCAGATGTGAGGATTTCGCCTTCCACGAACAGCTGAAGGACTTACTGTTTCAATAGGAAGGTTGTGGGGGCAAATAAAGAAGAAGATGATGGAAGAAAGTAGATGAACTTGTGAGAAGATGAGTGCTCCTTGTTCGCCAATTTTATAGGGGAATTGGAGCAATCAAAATGAAGCGTATAATAAGTCCTTGATCCTACAGTAATGCAATGGATCTCGGGAATCGACAATTATTTACTCAACGCGCAAACCGCGGAATACCAACGCGAAAATCGCGTAATCCCAATTATTTTAGCATCTGGATCAAAATTGGTTAATTACTCTCCGCGCATAACAAGGAAACTCATCGATTTTTCTCCTTGATCAACATTGATGCTAATAGGAAAATTACTCCCGATAATACTACTCTCCACTAAGATTTTTTAATACATTTTATTCGACACGCACCCCGGGCTAAATAATACAGAAGAGAGAAACTATTATAATTGATCCTCGCGCAAAAGCATGGAAAATGGGAATTGCTCAATGCGCACAACGCAGATGGGTCACTGAGGATGTGACTGCTGCAGTACCATATTAACTGTGTGGCTACATCGAAGACCCCGTCAAGCTACAGAAGGGTGCTCGTGAATAAGAAAATACTGCTCCTGAATCTACTGCTGATTGATACCAGACATATGATTTTTCCAAGAATGTATGACCAGTGGCAAGTGAGATGGCAAAATTTATATTTTGGCCGTTGTGCGCGGTGAGCAAATTTTTAATGGTTTAAAAATTTGCTCAAAGCGCACAACAAGTATCGCCAGATGGTCGCTTTGACCCGGTGTGCACGTTCAGCAAATTTGTTATGGCTAACATAATTGCGCAAAGCGCACAACATGCAGAATTATGACCGTTGTGCGCGTTAAGCTCTATAGTTGCGTCGATGACAAATTTGCTCAACGCCCCCACGGGAATAAATTTGACCGTTTTGCGCTTTGAGCATATTTGTGAGATGCTATAATTTTAATTCCACCTCGCACCAGCGCAGTGAATCAATCACATTCCAAATTTCATCATACTTAAACGTGCACAACCAGCAGAATTATGCCCGTTGTGCGCGTTTAGGTAAAGTGTAGATTAAGTCTCATACATATTCTAGTTGATGTTATTTTGAAAATGACCCAGCCATTCAAATATATTGATGTACATACTGATACAGATCCAAACTGATTCATTAGCCTATGCTCTTACAAACTGAAACATGTGATTGTCGGTGTGATCTGCGTGCTTCCCCGTCAACTTCCGTGAGTTCACCGGGCGACCATCTTCGTTCCGTTTATTACCGTCGTTGCCGATTTTCTGTCATCATCGGCTGGCTATGAGTGTAGTCATAGCATGCGTCGGTGTAACCTGTAGTCGGGTATGTAGCCGTTTCAAATGCACCTAGAGAAACTCCGATTCACATGAGGCGTCGAACAACACCAACAGATCAAAATACTAAACACCATTGGTCTTTGAACAACTTACAAGCTCAGATGCAGAACTGCATGTGGCGATGTGTTCCAGTAAGAGAATACTAAACCCTGCATGCGGCCCCAACCTCGTCGCATCTCTTCGTTACAACCTCCTCAAGATCTGCTAAGGCGCACGTAGGTGGAGGATCTTCGTTGTAGACAATGAAGGCGGATCCTACGGAGAACACACTGGCATTTGATGCGTCCATCACCTGGTCAACATTCATCCGGACGGTTCGACCGGCAGCTAGATCCACCTTTTCGAGGAAGCCCCTTTCAGGAGGCTCGAACTGATCGGTGAAGTAAAAGCTTAATCCAGAGAAGATCTTCACCGCCTGTAAGAGACCAATATAAGAGACAAATATGATATGTTCACTATTGGACATGGGCCTCCGCACACGCATACACAAGGAAAGGTGTTCATAAGATGGCTTCCTCCGATAATTATCCAAAGACTCAAATAGTTCAAAACATTTTCCAATTCAAATAGTTCAAAGGCGCGACATGCCGTCATTGGCGTGTCATTACAGTCACTTCCCTGCTCGTTTTGTAATTTCTGTCGCTTTACTTGAGCATCATCACCATCATCTGTTCGGACGAGGAAATGGATGTGTGACTCTTCACATCATTTGATTTTCTGGAAATCTGAGACAACCATGCCTTTTGTCTTTCCGCACAGGTTCCAGGCTTCCAGCTTCTGCATTATGAGACAATTATGATCTGCTTTATCCACAGTCAGAATTGGCCAATTTGCCTGCGAGCCAAGAGATCGAAAAGAAAGGAGGGAGTGCTTGTGCCACAGAGAGACGGTACCCATGCACCGCCAACCTAATTGACCCAGAGCAGCCAATCAGGGCGCAAAGGCCCGGGGGGCCATTCTTCTCTTCGCAGACCAGGGAGAGAAGCATATTAGGGAGGCGACTGCATCAGCCTGTAGTCCTCCGATTTCATACGTTTCTCCAGGGCATTCACGGCATTCACGATCCATTTATCCTACAGTAATGCTAGGGATCTCGGGAATGAACATCTTATTTACTCAACGCGTAATCCCACCGAGAAAAACGAGTAATCCTAAGTATTTTAGGCTCAGCTGAAAAAGAGGCAATTTACTCTCCCCACACGACAAGGAAACTGAACCGTTTTGCGCCTTGAATTACTCTCCGTCAAAGACTCGAAAAATTATTTATTTTCTAGCGCAACAAAAACAATCAAATTGTTTCTGTTGTGAGTGCGGTTTAATTGGTTCCACTATAAGCCCTTGTGTCTAATGTGGAGTCCTCAGATGTGAGACTGTGTGTGTACAGCGGTTGGATATTGATTAACACTATGACTTTTAACCACCTCGCACGACGCGCACGACGGCTAATTGATATCAGTCCTTTGTTGCGTTTATAAACGTCATGGATTGGTAACGGCTATTTATTACAAATGTATTTTACAAATAACGTGACCAAAGTTAATAATTTTAGTACCGATGGAAATATCTCAATTATACCTACTACATGAGACCAATATTGGATATTTTTCGAGCAAATTTAAAATATTTACAATATTACAAGAAATACTAAATACTTAAAAATTAAAAAAAATTAACATTGAAGAATAATATTATTTATAGTTTTCTTTCAAGCAGGAACAATGTATTAGATTAACGCATTATAACGATAAATATTTTTCATTAGTAAAGCTTAAACAAAGAAAAAATAGGATTTGAAGATGGTGGGTTGGAGTTGCCCATCCTCAAAAATAGCATCTTTTAGAGATATTCCATTTTGAAAGGGGGTTTTTAGAGATTTGTGGTGGAGTTGCTATATGGAATTGGAGCAATCAAAATAAAGCGTATAATAAGTCCTTGATCCTATAGTAATGCAATGGATCTCGGGAATCAACAATTATTTACTCAACGCGCAAACCGCAGAATACCAACGCGAAAATCGCGTAATCCCAATTATTTTAGCATCTGGATCAAAATAGGTTAATTACTCTCCGCGCATAACAATGAAACTCAACGATTTTTCGCCTGGATCAACATTGATGCTAAGAGGAAACTTACTCTCGACAATACTACTCTCCACTAAGATTTTTTAATACATTTTATTCGACACGCACCCCGGGCTAAATAATACAGAAGAGAGAAAATATTATAATTGATCACCGCGCAAAACGCATGGAAAACGGGAATTGCTCAATGCGTGCAAAGCAGATGGGTCAATGAGGATGTGACTGCTGCACTACCATATTAACTGTGTGGCTACATCGAAGACCCCTTCAAGCTACAGAAGGGTGCTCGTGAATAAGAAAATACTGCTCCTGAATCTATAGCTGATTGATACCACACATATGATTTTCCCAAGAATTTATGACCGGTGGCAAGTAAGGTGGAAAAATTTATAGCCGTTACATAAGGGCTCAATGTTCAGTACCAAAAAATTGCTCACAGCGCACAACAAGTAACACCAGGTGTTAATTTTGAGCCGGTGTGCGCGTTCAGCAAAATTTGTAATGGTTAACATAATGGCGCAAAGCGCACAACATGCAGAATTATGCCCGTTGTGCGCGTGACGCAAAAGTTGCGTCGAAGACAAATTTGCTCAACGCCCCCACGGGAATAAATTTGCCTGTTTTGTGCTTTGAGCATATTTGTGAGATGCTATAAGTTTACTCCCACTGCGCGCCACCGCAGTGAATCAATCAAATTCCAAATTTCATCATATTTAGTCTGAATTCCAACCAACCCTACATCCAAACTTTTTGATTTAAGTCTTATTATACTTGTTCAATCTGAAAACATTGTAGATTAAACCGGATACTTATTCACTCTGACTCAAAAACTACATACAAACTTTAAAAATAAATCTGATACCTTTTCAATCTGAATGCATATTCAATAGAATTCAAAAACTGCTTGCAAAATTTTAGATTAATTCTCATACATATTCAAATTGATGACATTTTGAAAATTAACCAGCCATTCAAATATATTGCTGTACATACAGACTGATACAGATCCAAACTGATTCATTAGCCTATGCTCTTACAAACTGATACATATGATTAAGCCTGGATGGCGGCCCTTGGTTACATAGGTTGGCGGTGCATGGCTACCGGCCCTCTGAGGCAACAGCAATCCCTCCTTTTGTTTTCGATCTCTTGGTTCGAATCCAAATTGAATAAGAAAATGAAGAACAATCGAGTGGGAATATGGTGAAATTACTGTAACCATTGATCCAGATGTTCTAGAATGCTTCGTTGGATGCGAGCCCTTGCGCCCGCCTATGTTCCAGGTTCAAAAATCCATGTTTTTGAACCTGGAACATTGGCGGGCGCAACGGCTCACATCCAACGAAGCATTCTAGAACGTCTGGATCAATGGTTACAGTAATTTCGATACTTCCTGGGCCCGAGGACGTTGTTCGTGCTTCAATCTTGAAGGGTATTCCGAAGGAGCGGACAAAGTTCGATGATCTTAAGAAGGATGAGATGATCCTCGATCGCTAAAAGCAAAAAAATGAACTATTAAAAGCTTGGGGGAGGCGTCCATAACAATCTATAACCATCTAGTTATCTCGGTCGACCATCGTCGTTACGTTTATTATCGTCGTTGCCGACTGTCGGCAACAATGAAACATGATAGGAGTGTCGTCATTGCACGCGTCGTTGTAACCGGTTGTCAAGTATGTATCATACTTGACACAATGTGCTGGTTATGTCCCCCTGACCAGTACTTCTTGGGCGGTTGACCTGGGTGCCCAGTTTCGGGGACGGTCACATGGAAACCCTTTTTCGGGAATCCCTGATTATAAATGGACGAACAGCTGAATGAATGCTATCGTGCATGCTTGATAGCAATATCTGATATCTATATCAAGCATGCACGAACAGCTGAAGGACTTACTGTTTCAATAGGAAGGTTGTGGGGGCAAATAAAGAAGAAGATGATGGAAGAAAGTATATGAACTTGTGAGAAGATGAGTGCTCCTTGTCCGCCAATTTTATAGGGGAATTGGAGCAATCAAAATGAAGCGTATAATAAGTCCTTGATCCTACAGTAATGCAATGGATCTCGGGAATCAACAATTATTTACTCAACGCGCAAACCGCGGAATACCAACGCGAAAATCGCGTAATCCCAATTATTTTAGCATCTGGATCAAAATTGGTTAATTACTCTCCGCGCATAACAAGGAAACTCATCGATTTTTCTCCTTGATCAACATTGATGCTAATAGGAAAATTACTCCCGACAATACTACTCTCCACTAAGATTTTTTAATACATTTTATTCGACACGCACCCCGGGCTAAATAATACAGAAGAGAGAAACTATTATAATTGATCCTCGCGCAAAAGCATGGAAAATGGGAATTGCTCAATGCGCACAACGCAGATGGGTCACTGAGGATGTGACTGCTGCAGTACCATATTAACTGTGTGGCTACATCGAAGACCCCGTCAAGCTACAGAAGGGTGCTCGTGAATAAGAAAATACTGCTCCTGAATCTACTGCTGATTGATACCAGACATGTGATTTTCCCAAGAATGTATGACCAGTGGCAAGTGAGCTGGCAAAATTTATATTTTGGCCGTTGTGCGCGGTGAGCAAATTTTTAATGGTTTAAAAATTTGCTCAAAGCGCACAACAAGTATCGCCAGATGGTCGCTTTGACCCGGTGTGCGCGTTCAGCAAATTTGTTATGGCTAACATAATTGCGCAAAGCGCACAACATGCAGAATTATGACCGTTGTGCGCGTTAAGCTCTATAGTTGCGTCGATGACAAATTTGCTCAACCCCCCCCCCACGGGAATAAATTTGACCGTTTTGCGCTTTGAGCATATTTGTGAGATGATATAATTTTAATTCCACCTCGCACCAGCGTAGTGAATCAATCACATTCCAAATTTCATCATACTTAAACGCGCACAACCAGCAGAATTATGCCCATTGTGCGCGTTTAGGTAAAGTGTAGATTAAGTCTCATACATATTCTAGTTGATGTTATTTTGAAAATGACCCAGCCATTCAAATATATTGATGTACATACTGATACAGATCCAAACTGATTCATTAGCCTATGCTCTTACAAACTGCAACATGTGATTGTCGGTGTGATCTGCGTGCTTCCCCGTCAACTTCTGCGAGTTCACCGGGCGACCATCTTCGTTCCGTTTATTACCGTCGTTGCCGATTTTCTGCCATCATCGGCTGGCTATGAGTGTAGTCATAGCATGCGTCGGTGTAACCTGCAGTCGGGTATGTAGCCGTTTCAAAGACACCGAGGAACTCCGATTCACATGAGGCGTCGAACAACACCAAATGGTTGCATAACAAATAGAATGAGCTTTTTATCTTCGTGATCGGAAAGAACAGGAGGGAGTGTTTGTGTGTCATAGACGAGGTATAGTGAAATGATGAAGGATTTAATTGTTTGGATGGAGTTTATAAAGAGGAGATGGATATGGAGTGTATAGTCGAGGAGTGGAAGGCGAAATGCTCACATATGGAAGGCATTCATCGGGCATGCATGTTTATAAATGGACGATAGCCCTTCGTTGCGTTTATTACCACCATTGCGTAAGTTTCCAACAGCAACCATTTAGCTTTACGTGAAAAGATAACTGGTTGAATTCTATCGTCCATTTCTACCGTAAGCGTCAGGCATTAGGGCTCGCTGTAGGATAACGGAGTATACTCATCAATTTGAATGGTCAATTTCACACTAAATGGACCGTGAATGCCCTGGAGAAGCGTATGAAATCGGAGGACTACAAGCTGCTGTTGTCGCCTCCCGAATATGCTCCTATCCCTAGTCTGCGAAGTGCGAAGAGATGAATGGCCCCCCTGGCCTTTGCACCCTGGATGTCTGCACTGGGTCATATAGGTTGGCGGTGCATAGCTACCGGCCCTCTGAGGCACAACCACTCCCTCCTGTTCTTTTCGATCTCTTGGCTCGCAGCCAAAATTGGAAATCCCCAGGAGGAAAGGAACAATTATGATCTGCTTCATCCACAGTCAGATTTGCCCAATTTGGTTGCGAGCCAAGAGATCGAAAAGAATAGAAGGGAGTGCTTGTGCCTCAGAGAGACGGTAGCCATGCACCGCCAACCTAATTGACCCAGAGCAGCCAACCAGGGCGCAAAGGCCCGGGGGGGCCATTCTTCTCTTCGCAGACCAGGGAGAGAAGCATATTCGGGAGGCGACTGCATCAGCTTGTAGTCCTCCGATTTCATACGCTTCTCCAGGGCCTTCACGGCATTCACGGTCCATTTATAGTGAAAAACGACCGATCAAATTGATGAGTATTAAGTCCGTTATCCTACAGTAATGCTAATGATCTCGGGAATGAACATCTTATTTACTCAACACGTAATCCCACCGAGAAAAACGCGTAATCCTAAGTATTTTAGGCTCAGCTGAAAAAGAGGCAATTTACTCTCCCCACAGGACAAGGATACCGAACCATTTTGCGCCTTGAATTACTCTCCGTCGAACACTCGAAAAATTATTTATTTTCCAGCACATCAAAAACAATCAAATTGTTTCTGTTGTGAGTGCGGTTTAATTGTTTCCACTATAAGCCCTTGTGTGTAATGTGGATTGTGGAGTCCTCAGATGTGAGACCGTGTGTGTACAGCGGATGGATATTGATTCACACTATGACTTTTAACCACCGCGCACGACGCGCACAACGGATAATTTATATCAGCCCTTCGTTGCGTTTATTACCGTCATAGCTTGGTAACGGCTATTTATTACACATGTATTTTACAAGGCACATGACCAAATTTAATAAGTTTAGAACCGATGGAAATATCTCAATTATACATACTACCTGAGACCAATATTGGATATTTTTCGAGCAAATTTTAAAATATTTACAACATTACAAGAAATACTAAATACTTAAAAATTAAAAAAATTAACATTGAAGAATAATATTATTTATAGTTTTCTTTCATGCAGAAACAATGTATTAGATTAACAATGTATGCAGAAACAAGTATCGCCAGGTGTTCACTTTGAGCCGGAGTGCGCGTTCTCAAATTTGGTATGGCTAACATAATTGCGCAAAGCGCACAACATGCAGAATTATGCCCGTTTAGCGCGTTAAGCTCTATAGTTGCGTCGATGACAAATTTGCTCAACGCCCCCACGGGAATAAATTTGACCGTTTTGCTCTTTGATCATATTTGTGAGATGCTATAAGTTTACTCCCACTGCGCGCCACCGCAGTGAATCAATCAAATTCCAAATTTCATCATACTTAATCTGAATCCCAACCACGCCTACATCCAAACTTTTAGATTTAAGTCTTATTATACTTGTTCAATCTGAAAACATTGTAGATTAAACCGGATACTTATTCACTCTGACTCAGAAACTACATACAAACTTTAAAAATAAATCTGATACCTTTTCAATCTGAAGGCGTATTCAATCGACTTCGTCCAATGCATGCAAAATTTTAGACTAAATCTCATACATATTCAAATTGATGACATTTTGAAAATTACCCAGCCATTCAAATATATTGATATACATATTGAATTACTGATACAGATCCAAACTGATTCATTAGCCTATGCTCTTACAAACTGAGCGGTTCTCGTGAATATACAAAAGACTGTTCGTAAATCTACAGCTGATTGATACCAGACATGTGCATTTCTCAAGAATGTTTGACCTGTCGGTGGGACGTGAGCTGGAAAAATTAATAGCCGCTTACATAATTGCTCAACGCCCAGAACCAACTAATTTATGGCCGTTGTGCGCGTTGATGATATTTATAATGGTTACTTTAATTGCGCAAAGTGCACAACAAGCACAGCCAGAGCCAGCTGTTCGCTTTGAGCATCTAAGGTATTTTATGAACAATTGTTTAACGCGCACAACCAGCAGAATTTACTCGTTGTGCGCGTTAAGCTGATGTTTCATCGATGACTAATTTTCTCAACATGACCACGTGAATAAATTTAATCATACTTATTCTGAATCCCAATCAAGCCTACATGCAAGCTTTTAGATTTAAGTCTTATTATACTTGTTCAATCTGGAAACATTGTAGATTAAACCGGATACTTATTCACTCTGACTCTGAAACTACATGCAAACTTTAAAATTAAATCTGATACTTATTCAAGCTGAAGGCATATTTAATCGAATTCAACTATATTGATGTACATACTGATGCAGACCAAAACTGATTCATTAGCCTATGCTCTTACAAACTGATACATATGATTGTCTACGCAGATGTTTGCAATGAAGGGCTCGCTGTAGGATAACGGACTTATACTCATCAATTTGAATGGTCAATTTCACTATAAATTGACCGTGAACGCCCACAAAAATTTCGCTTTGTGTTTGACATTACCCTCAAAAATTACTCACACCGCAACATCTGTATAAACTGTATATTCACGAGCTCAACAACTGTAGACTCACGGGTTCTTTCCATGACTCACAGTAAATCAACTGTAGTCTCATCCTAATCCATGGGCAGTCCAATTCCTCATAACTGCAGCATTCAAAAGCCTATTTAATACTCGTTTAATATTTGACAGTTTGAATTCATAACAGCTATTTTTTGAACTCTATTTATATCCCTCTTCTTTCCTCAAGAAAATACACGGAAAAATTGCTTCCTCCAAAAATTCTTCTTTGCTTCATCCCGTTCTCCTGGGTAGCTGTACTGTGCAAAATCCAAAGTCACTCCCCAAGTGTGGACGCGGCCAGGGGCTGCTGTGTTAACCTTCGGGAGCAACCGGCAACAGCGATTACCACCGAGGTCGTGCCACATCGGTTTCAATTACATCTGCGAAGTATTCTGCTTCTCGGATCTTCCTCGTATAGCCATGGTATTCTACGTATTTTTCTTACAATATTTTTGTTTCGTAGTGTAACCAGACAAATTCTAACCATTTCTTCGTTCTGCTTGATGTAGATATATACCATGGTAAATGGAAGATAAAATTGAAAGTTACTCCTGCTATTTCAATGTGGACCATTTCCTTCATGATGTAGATGCCTGTAAAGAGAATGGGATGGCGGTAGAAAATGATTCCAATGAAATCCGGCTAACTTCGCAACCAAAATGCACCTTCAAATCTTCCCAGAAGATCTCAGCGGTCAGCGTACCTTCTAGGATAAAGAAGCATTTGCAACCAAAATGCACCTTCAAATCTTCCCAGAAGATCTCAGCGGTCAGCGGACCTTCTAAGATACAGTTGCATTTTCTTCCTTTCTTGCGTCTGAGAGTAGTGATTTTCCAAGTTTTCCATTTGGTAAGTATATACTTTTAATTACACTGTAGGTGAAATTCTTATTCAATTGGGTGGAAAATGATGTAGAAATTTGGTGATTTTACATCCATGCAGATACGGAACTTACCAAATGGAATACCTCGCAAATAGCACGCTGAGGCCAGCTGAAATTTTGAAAGTCATGTAGGAAAATCCAACCTTCCATGCAAATAAATTTATAATGCACGTCACCGATTAAAAAGGGACAACAAGAATGTTGTCGCTTTGCATGTAAAACTTCCAATAGGATTCCTGCTGTTTACTTTGCTTGTGAAAGAAGCGGGGTTTACAGGTGACACAGAAAGGAAAAAACGACCGACAGGCCAGTTAAAACCAAGAAGTGTCAATGTCTGTTCTCATTGCGTGGTAATGGTGGGCGTCGGCGTTGGCGGTGAGGAGTGAAGGTTAACAGTCGTTGAGGGCAGGCACAACCATCAAGCTGCTAATTATGTCGAGGGCCATTCCGATGAAGGGCAGTAGCAGGGAATGGAGATGGATCATTGAGAGATTTGGCAAATAGCACGCTGAGGCCGGCTGAGATTTTGAAAGTCCAACCTTCCATGCAAATCAATTTATAATGCACGTCACCGAGTAAAAAGGGACAACAAGAATGTTGATATTGAAAAAAATTCGGTATAAAATTGATGTTAGGTTTTGTGCAAAATAATCACTTGTTGTAAGAAATTAAAAGATATGTTTACCCATATTTCTACCTTCGTATGGAAATTTCACCACACTTATCACTTGTGCTTTTTAAGCCCCGCGGACGACGCACACGACGGGGGTAATTTTGCCCGTCGTGCGCGCGAATGGAATATGCTCCACACTTGTACGTTTTAGCCACGCGCACGACGCGCACGACAGGGGAAAATTTTGCCTGTCTAACGCGCAGATGGAAATTGCTTCACACTAGGCGTTTTAACCCCCGTGCACGACGGGGTGTATTTTTGCCCGTCGTGCGCGCGGCTGGAAAATGCTCTACACTTGTGCATTTTAAGCCACGCGGACAACGCGCACGACGGGGGTAATTTTGCCTGTCGTGCGCGCGGATGGAAATTGCTTCACACTTGTGTGTTTTAACCCCCGCGGACGACGGGGTTAATTTTTGCCCTTCGTGCGTTCGGATGGTCATTGCTGCACACTAGGCATTTTAACCCACGCGCACGACGGGGTAAGTTTGCCCGTCGTGCACGCGGATGGAAATTGCTTTACACATTGCGTTTTCCCCCTCGCGCACGACGGGGGTAATTTTGCCCGTCGTGCGCACAGCTGTAAATTGATCCACACTTGTGCGTTTGCCCGCACACGACGCTCACGACGGGGTTAATTTTGCCCGTCGTGCGCGCAGATTTAAATTGCTGCACACTTGTGCGTTTTAACCCCCACGGAAAAATTAATAGCCGCTTACATAATTGCTCAACGCCCAGTACCAACTAATTTATGGCCGTTGTGCACGTTGATGATATTTATAATGGTTTTTTTAATTGCGCAAAGTGCACAACAAGCACAGCCAGAGCCAGCTGTTCGCTTTGAGCATCTAAGGTATTTTTTGAACAATTGTTTAACGCGCACAACCAGCAGAATTTACTCGTTGTGCGCGTTAAGCTGATTTTTCATCGATGACTAATTTTCTCAACACGACCACGTGAATAAATTTAATCATACTTATTCTGAATCCCAATCAAGCCTACATGCAAGCTTTTAGATTTAAGTCTTATTATACTTGTTCAATCTGGAAACATTGTAGATTAAACCGGATACTTATTCACTCTGACTCTGAAACTACATGCAAACTTTAAAATTAAATCTGATACTTATTCAAGCTGAAGGCATATTCAATCGAATTCAACTATATTGATGTACATACTGATGCAGACCCAAACTGATTCATTAGCCTATGCTCTTACAAACTGATACATATGATTGTCTACGCAGATGTTTGCAATGAAGGGCTCACTGTAGGATAACGGACTTATACTCATCAATTTGAATGGTCAATTTCACTATAAATTGACCGTGAACGCCCACAAAAATTTCGCTTTGTGTTTGACATTACCCTCAAAAATTACTCACACCGCAACATCTGTATATACTGTATATTCACGAGCTCAACAACTGTAGACTCACGGGTTCTTTCCATGAGCTCAATAAATGGCGTCTCATTCTAAAATGTTGGTAACTGCTAATTTGATTGCATCATTCAAAACCTCCCAATAAATACGCAGTTAAAGCCTCGCTTTAATACGCAGCATTCAAAGCCTATTTTAATACTCGTTTAATATTTGACCGTTTGAATTCATAACAGCTATTTTTTGAATTCTATTTATATCCCACTGCTTTCCTCAAGAAAATACACGGAAAAATTGCTTCCTCCAAAAATTCTTCTTTGCTTCATCCCGTTCTCCAGGGTAGCTATACTGTGCAAAATCCAAAGTCTCTGGCCAAGTGTGGATGCGGCCAAAGGCTGCTGTGTTAACCTTTGGGAGCAACCGGCAACAGCGATTACCACCGAGGTCGCGCCACAGCGGTTTCAATTACACCTGCCAAGTATTCTACTTCTCGGATCTTCCTCGTATAGCCACGGTACATAGCCAAGTGTGGACGCGGCCAGTGGCTGCTGTGTTAACCTTCGGGAGCAACCGGCAACAGCGATTACCACCGAGGTCGCGCCACAGCGGTTTCAATTACATCTGCCAAGTATTATGCTTCTCGGATCTTCCTCGTATAGCCACGATATTCTACATATTTTTCTTACAATATATTTGTTTCTCAGTTTAACCGGACAAATTCTAACCATTGCTTCGTTCTACTTGATGTAGAAATATACCATGGTAAATGGAAGATAAAATTGAAAGTTACTCATGTTATTTCAATGTGGACCATTTCCTTCATGATGTAGATGCCTGTAAAGAGAATGGGATGGCGGTAGAAGATGACTCCAATGAAATCAGTCTAACTTCGCAACCAAAACACCTTCAAATCTTCCCAGAAGATCTCAGCGGTCAGCGGACCTTCTAGGATACATGAGCATTTTCTTCCTTTCTTGGGTGTGATAGTAGGGATTTTCGAGGTTTTCCAGTTGGTAAGTATATACTTTTAAATACACTATAGGTGTAATTCTTATTCAATTGGGTGGAAAATGATGTAGAAATTTGGTGATTTTACATGCATGCAGATACGGTTGAGATTGCTCGAGAAGGTACAAAAATCCAAGGGACTATTTATGTCGTAAAAAAATCCAGCGTTCAGTGGAGGTTAACAGTCATTGAGGGCAGCTAGGCAGGCACAACCATCAAGCTGCTAAATATGTCGAGGGCCATTCCGATGAACGGCAGTTGCATGTAATGGAGATGGAATCATTGAGAGATTTGGCAAATAGCACGCTGAGGCCGGCTGAAATTTACCTGAAGGAGAATCCTACCTTCCATGCAAATAAATTTATAAATCACGTCACCGTGTAAAAAGGGACAACAAGAATGTTGTCGCTTTGCATGTAAAACTTCCGATAGGATTCCTGCTGCCCTTCATCGGAATGGCCCTCGACATAATTAGCAGCTTGATGGTTGTGACTGCCCTCAATGACTGTTAACCTTCACTCCTCACCGCCAACGCCGCCGCCCACCATTACCACGCAATGAGAACAGACATTGACACTTCTTGGTTTTAACTGGCCTGTCGGTCGTTTTTTCCTTTCGGTGTCACCTGTAAACCCCGCTTCTTTCACATGCAAAGTAAACAACTTTGCATGTGAAAGAAGCGGGGTTTACAGGTGACACCGAAAGGAAAAAACGACCGACAGTCCAGTTAAAACCAAGAAGTGTCAATGTCTGTTCTCATTGCGTGGTAATGGTGGACGTCGGCGTTGGCGGTGAGGAGTGAAGGTTAACAGTCGTTGAGGGCAGGCACAACCATCCAGCTGCTAAATATGTCGAGGGCCATTCCGATGAAGGGCAGTAGCTGGGAATGGAGATGGATCATTGAGAGATTTGGCAAATAGCACGCTGAGGCCGGCTGAGATTTTGAAAGTCCAACCTTCCATGCAAATCAATTTATAATGCACGTCACCGAGTAAAAAGGGACAACAAGAATGTTGATATTGAAAAAAATTCGGTATAAAATTGATGTTAGGTTTTGTGCAAAATAATCACTTGTTGTAAGAAATTAAAAGATATGTTTACCCATATTGCTACCTTCGTATGGAAATTTCACCACACTTGTCACTTGTGCTTTTTAAGCCCAGCGGACGACGCGCACGATTGGGGTAATTTTGCCCGTCGTGCGCGCGAATGGAATATGCTCCACACTTGTACGTTTTAGCCCCCGCGGACGACGGGGTTAATTTTTTCCGCCGTGCGCTCGGATGGAAATTGCTCCACACTAGGCGTTTTAACCCACGCGCACGACGGGGGTAATTTTGCCCGTCGTGCGCGCGGATGGAAAATGCTCCACACTTGTACGTTTTAGCCCCCGGGGATGACGGGGTTAATTTTGTCCGCCGTGCGCTCGGATGGAAATTGCTCCACACTAGGCGTTTTAACCCACGCGCACGACGGGGGTAAGTTTGCCCGTCGTGCGCGCGGATGGAAATTGCTTTACAGATTGCGTTTTCCCCCTCGCGCACGACGGGGGTAATTTGGCCCGTCGTGCGCACGGCTGTAAATTGCTCCTCACTTGTGCGTTTGCCCGCACAGGACGCGCACGACGGGGGTAATTTTGCCCGTCGTGCGCGCGGATGGAAAATTGCTCCACACTAGGCGTTTTAACCCACGCGCACGACGGGGGTAAGTTTGCCCGTCGTGCGCGCGGATGGAAATTGCTTTACATATTGCGTTTTCCCCCTCGCGCACGACGGGGGTAATTTGGCCCGTCGTGCGCAGGGCTGTAAATTGCTCCTCACTTGTGCGTTTGCACGCACAGGACGCGCACAACAGGGGTAATTTTGCCAGTCGTGCGCGCGGATGTGAATTTCTTCACACTAGGCATTTTAACCCACGCGCACGACGGGGGTAAGTTTGCCCGTCGTGCGCGCGGATGAAAATTGCTTTACAGATTGCGTTTTCCCCCTCGCGCATGACGGGGGTAATTTGGCCTGTCGTGCGCACGGCTGTAAATTAATATACTCACTTGTGCGTTTGCCCGCACATGACGCGCACGACGGTGGTAATTTTGCCCGTCGTGCGCGCGGATGGAAATTGCCCGACACTTGTGCGTTTTAAGCCCCGCGGATGACGCACACGACGGGGGTTATTTTGCCTGTCGTGCGCGCGGATGGAAATTGCTGCACACTTGTGCGTTTTAACCCCCGCGGACGACGGGGTTAATTTTTTCCGTCGTGCGCGCGGATGGAAATTGCTTTACAGATTGCGTTTTCCGCCTCGCGCATGACGGCGGTAATTTGGCCCGTCGTGCGCACCGCTGTAAATTGTTCCACACTTGTGCATTTGCTGCACACGACGCGCACGACGGCCAAGGATGGAAATTGCTGCACACTTGTGCGTTTTAACCCCCGCGGACGACGGGGTTAATTTTGTCCGTCGTGCGCTCGGATGGAAATTGCTCCACACTAGGCGTTTTAACCCACGCGCACGACGGGGGTAAGATTGCCCGTCGTGCGCGTGGAAAGAAATTGCTTTACAGATTGCGTTTTCCCCCTCGCGCATGACGGGGATAATTTGGCCCGTCGTGCGCACGGCTGTAAATTGTTCCTCACTTGTGCGTTTGCCCGCACACGACGTGCACGACGGGGGTTATTTTGCCCGTCGTGCGCGCGGATGTGAATTGCTGCACACTTGTGCGTTTTAACCCCCGCGGACGACGGGGTTGATTTTGTCCGACGTGCGCTCGGATGGTAATTGCTCCACACTAGGCGTTTTAACCCACGCGCACGACGGGGGTAAGTTTGCCCGTCGTGCGCGCGGATGGAATTTGCTTTACAGATTGCGTTTTCCCCCTCGCGCACGACGGCGGTAATTTGGCCCGTCGTGCGCACGGCTGTAAATTGCTCCTCACTTGTGCGTTTGCCCGCATAGGACGCGCACGACTGGGGTAATTTTGCCCGTCATGCGCACGGATGGAAAATTGCTCCACACTAGGCGTTTTAACCCACGCGCACGACGGGGGTAAGTTTGCCCGTCGTGCGCGCGGATGGAAATTGCTTTACATATTGCGTTTTCCCCCTCGCATACGACGGGGGTAATTTGGCCCGTCGTGCGCACGGCTGTAAATTAATATCCACTTGTGCGTTTGCCGGCACACGACACGCACGACGGGGGTAATTTTGCCCGTCGTGCCCGCGGATGGAAATTGCTCGACACTTGTGCGTTTTAACCCCCGCGAACGACGCGCACGACGGGGGTTATTTTGCCCGTCGTGCGCGCGGATGGAAATTGCTGCACACTTGTGCGTTTTAACCCCCGCGGAGGACGGGGTTAATTTTGTCCGTCGTGCGCTCGGATGGAAATTGCTTTACAGCTTACGTTTTCCCCCTCGCGCACGACGGGGGTAATTTGGCCCGTCGTGCGCACGGCTGTAAATTGCTCCACACTTGTGCGTTTGCCCGCACACGACGCGCACGACGGGGGTAAGTTCCGCACACGACGCGCACGACGGGGGTAATTTGGCCCATCGTGCGCATGGCTGTAAATTGCTCCACACTTGTGCGTTTGCCCACACACGACGCCCACGACGGGGGTAAGTTCCGCACACGACGCGCACGACGGGGGTAATTTGGCCCGTCGTGCGCACGGCTGTAAATTACGGGCTGTAATTTGGCCCGTCGTGCGCACGGCCCGTCGTGCGCGCGGATGGAAATTGCTCCACACTAGACGTTTTAACCCACGCGCACGACGGGGGTAAGTTGGCCCGTCGTGTGCGCAGATGAAAATTGCTTTACAGATTGTGTTTTCCCCCTCGCGCACGACGGGGGTAATTTGGCATGTCGTGCGCACGGCCTTAAAATTAATATACTCACTTGTGCGTTTGCCTGCACACGACGCGCACGCCGGTGGTAATTTTGCCCGTCGTGCGCGCGGATGGAAATTGCCCGACACTTGTGCGTTTTAACCCCCGCGGTCGACGGGGTTAATTTTGTCCGTCGTGCGCTCAGATGGAAATTGCTCCACACTAGGCGTTTTAACCCACGCGCACGACGGGGGTAAGTTTGCCCGTCGTGCGTGTGGATGGAAATTGCTTTACAAATTGCGTTTTCCCCCTCGCGCACGACGACGGTAATTTGGCCCGTCGTGCGCACGGCTGTAAATTGCTCCTCACTTGTGCGTTTGCCCGCACAGGACGCGCACGACTGGGGTAATTTTGCCCGTCGTGCGCGCGGATGGAAAATTGCTCCACACTAGGCGTTTTAACCCACGCGCACGACGGGGGTAAGTTTGCCCGTCGTGCGCGCGGATGGAAATTGCTTTACATATTGCGTTTTCCCCCGCGCGCACGACGGGGGTAATTTGGCCCGTCGTGCGCACGGCTGTAAATTAATATCCACTTGTGCGTTTGCCGGCACACGACACGCACGACGGGGGTAATTTTGCCCGTCGTGCCCGCGGATGAAAATTGCTCGACACTTGTGCGTTTTAACCCCCGCGGACGACGCGCACGACGGGGGTAATTTTGCCCGTCGTGCGCGCGGATGGAAATTGCTGCACACTTGTGCGTTTTAACCCCCGCGGACGACGGGGTTAATTTTGTCCGTCGTGCGCTCGGATGGAAATTGCTTTACAGATTGCGTTTTCCCCCTCGCGCACGACGGGGGTAATTTGGCCCGTCGTGCGCACGGCTGTAAATTGCTCCACACTTGTGCGTTTGCCCGCACACGACGCGCACGACGGGGGTAAGTTCCGCACACGACGCACACGACGGGGGTAATTTGGCCCGTCGTGCGCACGGCTGTAAATTGCTCCACACTTGTGCGTTTGCCCGCACACGACGCGCACGACGGGGGTAAGTTCCGCACACGACGCGCACGACGGGGGTAATTTGGCCCGTCGTGCGCACGGCTGTAAATTACGGGCTGTAATTTGGTCCGTCGTGCGCACGGCCCGTCGTGCGCGCGGATGGAAATTGCTCCACACTAGGCGTTTTAACCCACGCGCACGACGGGGGTAAGTTTGCCCGTCGTGCGCGTGGATGAAAATTGCTTTACAGATTGCGTTTTCCCCCTCGCGCACGACGGGGGTAATTTGGCCTGTCGTGCGCACGGCCTCAAAATTAATATACTCACTTGTGCGTTTGCACGCCGGTGGTAATTTTGCCCGTCGAGCGCGCGGATGGAAATTGCCCGACACTTGTGCGTTTTAACCCCCGCGGACGACGGGGTTAATTTTGTCCGTCGTGCGCTCGGATGGAAATTGCTCCACACTAGGCGTTTTAACCCACGCGCACGACGGGGGTAAGTTTGCCAGTTGTGCGCGCAGATGGAAATTGCTTTACAGATTGCGTTTTCCACCTCGCGCACGACGGCGGTAATTTGGCCCGTCGTGCGCACCGCAGTAAATTGTTCCTCACTTGTGCGTTTGCCCGCACACGACGCGCACGACGGGGGTTATTTTGCCCGTCGTGCGCGCGGATGTGAATTGCTGCACACTTGTGCGTTTTAACCCCCGTGGACGACGGGGTTAATTTTGTCCGCCGTGCGCTCGGATGGAAATTGCTCCACACTAGGCGTTTTAACCCACGCGCACGACGGGGGTAAGTTTGCCCGTCGTGCGCGAGAATGGAAATTGCTTTACAGATTGCGTTTTCCCCCTCGCGCACGACGGGGGTAATTTGGCCCGTCGTGCGCACGGCTGTAAATTGCTCCTCAATTGTGCGTTTGCCCGCACAGGACGCGCACGACCGGGGTAATTTTGCCCGTCGTGCGCGCGGATGGAAAATTGCTCCACACTAGGCGTTTTAACCCACGCGCACGACGGGGGTAAGTTTGCCCGTCATGCACGCGGATGGAAATTGCTTTACATATTGCGTTTTCCCCCTCGCGCACGACGGGGGTAATTTGGCCCGTCGTGCGCACGGCTGTAAATTAATATCCACTTGTGCGTTTGCCGGCACACGACACGCACGACGGGGGTAATTTTGCCCGTCGTGCCCGCGGATGGAAATTGCTCGACACTTGTGCGTTTTAACCCCCGCGGACGACGCGCACGACGGGGGTTATTTTGCTCGTCGTGCGCGCGGATGGAAATTGCTGCACACTTGTGCGTTTTAACCCCCGCAGATGACGGGGTTAATTTTGTCCGTCGTGCGCTCGGATGGAAATTGCTTTACAGATTGCGTTTTCCCCCTCGCGCACGACGGGGGTAATTTGGCCCGTCGTGCGCACGGCTGTAAATTGCTCCACACTTGTGCGTTTGCCCGCACACGACGCGCACGACGGGGGTAAGTTCCGCACACAACGCGCACGACGGGGGTAATTTGGTCCGTCGTGCGCACGGCTGTAAATTGCTCCACACTTGTGCGTTTGCCCGCACACGACGCGCACGACGGGGGTAAGTTCCGCACACGACGCGCACGACGGGGGTAATTTGGCCCGTCGTGCGCACGGCTGTAAATTGCTCCACACTTGTGCGTTTGCCCGCACACGACGCGCACGACGGGGGTAAGTTTGCCCGTCGTGCGCGCGGATGAAAATTGCTGCACACTTGTGCGTTTTAACCCCCGCGGACGACGGGGTTAATTTTGTCCGCCTTGCGCTCGCATGGAAATTGCTCTACACTAGGCGTTTTAACCCACGCGCACGTCGGGGGTAAGTTTGCCCGTCGTGCGCACGGATGGACATTGCTTTACAGATTGCGTT
>JAULAV010006205.1:0-37311 GCA_030789695.1 Scilla litardierei
CCCCTCATGAAGGAGATCTGGGTTAGGAGAATGGCGGAAGCCAGAGAGGCAAGCTTGCAGGAAGGCCTTCAGGCGGGCCTCGAGAAAGCAGGGAAGAGGAAGAAGAGGCTGCATCCCGGGCTGGAGATCGACTTCTCTATGTGATGGCGGCCTCGGCTGGCGAGGAGGAAGGAGAAGCTAGGGAGGCAGGTCCGGCAGGCAGCGACCAGGCTGGCGGCGATGTCGATGACCAAGGAGAGGTCGCATCGACGGAACCATCTGGGCCAAAGCCAAGTCCCATGTGGAGGCACCGTGACACGGTCGGGGGAGTGTAGCATAAGGTCGGTCTTGAGGCCAGACGTAGGACCGGGTGTAGGAATCTTAATCTAAATGTAAATTTCAGCTTTTAATGAAATATACCTTTGGCAGTTTGCCTAGTTTGTGCTTGTGTTGTTGTCTGCCACTATTTTTACTTTATGTGTATGCCCCCAACTTTCTGCTTGGAAGTGGCTCTTCCCCCGGAGAAGCGGAATGTTGTGGAGTTTGAGTGTGATTATGTTGGCGAAGCTCATAGTGTAGATAGATCGCCTCCAGAGTCTTTTGAAGGGTATTACATGTGGTTGACCCCTCATTTACAACATTGGTTTGGATGGCGAGTAGCTCCAGAGCTCTTCAAGATAGCAGGTACAGGGAGGCTCCGCATGTATTGCTTATGACTGGTTGACGAACTGCACCGGATGTCTTCAAGATTGCAGGATCGAGTGACCCGACATTTATAACTGTGGTTTAGGTGGCGAACTGCACCAAAGGTCTTCAAGATTGCGGGATCGAGTGACCCCGCATTTATAGCACCGGTTTGGATGGCGAACTGCCCCGAAGATCTTCAAGACAGCGGGATCAAGTGACCCTGCATTTATAGCTCCGGATTGGTTGGCGAATTTCCCCGGAGGTCTTCCTAAGGGTGAATTTTTGGCAGCACCCTTCATCGAGCCCTTGTCCGATTTGGTTAGCAAAGCCCGGCACGCTATGGGTAGCTACAGTGCAACCTGCCCCGGTGGTCTTCCTGCAGGCGAATTTCGGGCAGAACCCTTCTTCAAGCCCCTGGCCGGTTTAGTTAGTGAAGCCTGGCAAGCTATGTGTAGCGGCATCGCGACCTGCCCCAGTGGTCTTCTCGAGGGCAAATTTCAGGCAGAAACCTTCTTCAAGCCCCTGGTCGGTTTGGTTAGCGAAGCCCGACATTCTATAGGTAGCTGCACCACGACCTGCCCTGCTGATCTTCCTGAGGGCGAATTTCGGGCAGAACCCTTCTTCAAGCCCCTGGCCGGTTTAGTTAGCGAAGCCCGACATGCTATGGGTAGCTGCACCGTGACCTGCCCCTGTAGTCTTCCTGAGGGAGAATTTCGGGCAGAACCCTTCTTCAAGCCCCTGGCCTGTTTGGTTAGCGAAGCCCTGTACGCTATGGATAGCTGCACTACGACCTGCCCTAGTGGTCTTCCTGAGGGCGAATTTCAGGCAGAACCCTTCTGCAAGCCCCTGGCAGGTTTGGTTAGCAAAGCCTGGCATACTATGGGTAGCTGCACTGCGACCTGCCCCGGTGGTCTTCAAGATCGCGGGATCGAGTGACCCCGTATTTATAACTCTGGTTTGGGTGGCGCTCTGCCCCAGAGGTCTTCAAGATCGTGGGATCAAGTGACCCTGCATTTATAACTCCGTTTTGAATGGAGGACTACAAATTTAGTTTGCATAATACGTATATATAAACGAGAGCACAAGAGTTTACTAGTAGCAAATTAGCCCGCTCCGGATGACTATGGCGACCTTCATGGAGGCGCTTTCTATCTTGGGGAAATCTAAAACTTTTATTTAAACAACACGTTGTGGGTACAAATACATAAAATTGCAAATTTTATTGATAATACTTGAGTAGGTGTTGGGCATTCCATGGATGTGCTAGCTCTTCGCCCTCCATGTTCGCCAAAATGTAAGTAGCGGGTCCTACAACGTCTCCTATTTTGTAGGGGCCTTCCCATTTGGAAGAGAGCTTTCCGCGACGGTCAACCTAGGGTTTGAAGGTGGCGTCCCTGAGGACGAGATCGCCGACTCTGAAGTTCCATTTCTTCACCCTGGAATTGTAAGACATCGCCATCCTTTGGCTGTGCTTGATAAGACATATTAGCGCACAATCCCTTAACTTATCGAGTAGTTCGACGTTGGGGTCAAGGCCTTCTTCATTCACCTGTTCGTTGAAATACTGGAGGCAGAGAGAACGTTCGCCGACCTCCACTGGGACGAAGGCTTCCGCTCTGAAAGCTAGCATGAAGGGGCTCTCGCCGGTTGAAGCTTTATAGGCGGTGCAGTATGACCATAGGATGCCGGGTAGCTCGTCGGGCCAAGTTCCAGGAGAGTGGCCGACCTTCTTCTTCAGGGGTTCGAGGATGCACTTGTTTGCTGCTTTGGCCATGCCATTGCATTGCAGGTGGGCTACAGAGGTGAAGTAGAGGTTGATGCCCCAGTCTGAGCAGAATTCCCTGAAGTCCGTAGAGTCGAACTGCATCCCGTTGTCTGTCACTATGGAGCGGGGTACTCCGAAGCAGCATATGACTGACTTCCAGATGAAGTTCTTCATGTATTTTGAGGCGATGCATGCCAGAGGCTCCGCTTCTATCCACTTAGTGAAGTAATCGACGAAGACAACCAGGGACTTCCTCCCCCCAGTTGCCTTTGGGAGGAAAAGTACGAGGATGTTGAGGCCCCACTTGGAAAATGGGACCGAGCTGAGGATTGGGATCAGGTCGACTGGAGGAGCCTCTGTGTGCTTAAAGAATCTTTGGCATTACTCGCACCGTTTGACGAAGCTGATTGCATCCTTCAGCATAGTCGGCCAATAGTAGCCCTGCCGGACTACCTTAAGTGCCAAGGTGCGACCCCCATGATGATTCCCGTAAAATCCTTCAAGTATCTCCCAGATGACCTCCCCATCTCTTCTCGGCCAAAGGCACTTTAAATAGGGCAATACGTCGTTCTTCATGCGACGCTTTTGGTTGAGCACGTCGTCGAAGATCATGAACGATAAAGGCTGTCTCTTGGTCTTCCGCGCATCCAGCCTATCCTATGACAGGGCTCTGGTCTTCATGTAGGAGATGATCAGATCCATCCACGATGGTTCCCAGTCGATGCACATCAACTCGCCCTCCTTAATGCTCGGCGTTAATAAGTTCTTTATGTAGATGGCCTTCCCGATATCCACCGGGGAATACGAGGCCAGCTTTGAGAGGGCGTCAGTGCGGAGGTTGTTCGATCTCGGCAGATGTTGAACAGTCGGTCTCTTAAATTTGAGAAGTTCGGCGCAGGTGCATTTCAGGTATTGCTTCATCAACTCCTCTTAGCTTCGAAGCTTCCTTCAATTTGCTGGACGACCAATCTCGAATCGCTAATCTGTAGCACATTCGTCGCTCCAAGTGCACAGCAGAGCTTTAAGCCGATTAGGGTAGCCTCATACTCTGACACATTGTTGGTCGCCGAGAAATTGAAGCGGAGGGCGTACTCCAACAGGCTCCGCTCTGAGTCTCAATCACGATGTCGGCTTCGCTTCCTGACGCTGTGGTCGATCCATCGACATGGACGACCTACTGCTCGCCATAGGACTGGGTGGAGGTAGAAGGAGGATTTTCAACTGCGAGCTGGTTTGTATATGATGTCGAACTCACTGAGCTCGATGCTTCAATTCAGCATCCAGTCTGACCTCTCCAGCCTTCTCAAGTTCTTTTCCAGCGGTGAATTGGTGTAGACGACCATAGTATGCGCCTGGAAATAGGGTCGGAGCTTTCTTGCGGTCAGGACTAGATACTAGGCCATCTTCTCGATGGGGTCGTAGCGGGTCTCCGCATCTCGGAGCACCTGACCGGTATAATAGAACAGCCTCTGGGTGTCTCTGTCCTCCTTCACAAGGACCGAGCTTACCGCTTCCTCAGTTTTGGCGAGGTAGTGGCCGAGATGCTCTCTTTCTTTGGGCTTAGCAAGCAGTGACGTGCTTTGTAGTTAGGCCTTTAACTTGTCCAAGGATCCTATGCAGGAGTCATCCCACTTCACCACCTTTCTTTCGTCCTTCTTCCCAGCGAGGGCCATCTGAAGAATCTTGAAGAATGGGAGTGATCTCTTTGCAGACTTCGACAGGAATCTTCCAAGCACGGTGATCTGTCCGTTCAGCCTCTGTAGGTCCCAGATCATCCTTGACGTTGCCATGTTAGCGAGGGCACCGATTTTATCGGGGTTAGCCTCAATTCCTCGTTTGGTGATCATGAAACCCAGGAACTTCCCCGACTCTATGCCGAACATGCACTTGGCCAGGTTGAGCCGCAAGTTGTAGCACCTCACCTTCTGGAATGTCTCCTCCAGGTCGGCGAGATGATCCCCAGCCTTCTTCGATTTTACCAACTTTTCGTCGATGTAGACTTCCAGGTTCCTACCGACCTACGGATGGAAGATTTTTTCCACCATTCTTTGGTAGGTTGCCCGACATTTTTGAGTCCGAACGGCATTTTGGGGTAGCAAAATGTCACTCTGTCCCTGATGAATGTCGTCTTCTCCTCATCGTGGTCTGCCATCTGTATCTGGTTATAGCTTGAAAGGGCACCCATAAAAGTTAGGAGTTCATACCCAGAAGCATTGTCCACCAGATGATCGATCCTTGGAAGCAGGAAGCTCTCCTTTGGGTAAACTTTGTTGAGGTCGATGAAGTCTGCGCACATCCGCCATTTGTCACTGGGCTTCTTCACCATCACCACCTTGGCGAGCCAGTCCAGATAGCTCACCTCCATGATGAATTTGGCCTCGAGAAGCTGCTCCACCTCTTCTCCGCCACTCGCACTTTCTCTCCCCCTGCGCTCCGCTTCTTTTATAGGACCGGACGTGCCTCGTTGTCGACATGCAGCTCATGGGCGATCACCACCTTATCAACCCCTGGCATGTCAGAGGGAAACCATGTGAAAATGTCCGCATATGCCCTGTGGAGGTCGATCAGCCCCGACCTCAACTTCGTAGTCAGCTTCATGCCGATCGACACCATCCTGTCTGCCTCCTCCGTCAGCAGCACCTCCTCTAAACCTTCCATCAGGGTTGGTCGCTGATGCTCCGTGTCCTTCGAATCATCGAGGAGTTCAGCTGACCAGGCTTGCTTGATCTTCTCCTGTTGTGTGGACCCAAAGTAACAACTCCAAGAGAGCCTCTGGCTTCCTTGCACTCATCCCCCATACGAGGTCTGGAATTTCACCATTTGGTGCAGCAGCGATGTGAGAGCTTCGGTGGCAGTCAGGCATGGCCGCCTTATGATGCCATTGTATGTCGAGGGCACGTTAATGATGACAAACTATGTTACTCGCATAACGGTCCTCGGCCCCTCCCCCAGGGTGATGGGTAGGTCGACCGTTCCGACGATGGGCACCGAGTGGCCGGTAAAGGTGACAATCGGTCCCATGCATGGTTTTAAGTCTACCTCACACAACCTCATCTTCTGAATCATTGATAAATACAGTATGTCGCATGAGCTGCCTGTGTCCACTAAGAGTCTGCTCATCACCACTAGCCTGATGAGTGCCTCAATGACGATAGTGTCGTCATGTGGCAGCCTGATCCCCTCCAGGTCTTCGTCAGAGAATGAGATGGGGGTGGAGATGCCCTTCTTCACTTTGATCCACCCTCAGCAATCGCCATCACAACCCGCCTCACATCACTCTCCCTTAGCTGCGTCGAGGTTCTGCCCAGGGTTGGCCCGTCGCATATCACATCAATGCGCACAATCGAACCAGTGATAGGATGGGTGGTTAGTTCGGCATTGTGGGCCGGGGCCTGCCAGGTAGGTTCTGATGTAGTTCTCTCTTCTCGCCACTGGCCTTCTCGGTCGACGAATCTCTGATGGTGGCCACCATGGATCAATCGCTCTATGTCTCTCTTCAGAGCGAAGCAATTGTTGGTGTCGTGGCCGTGGTCACGGTGATACCGGTAATATTTCTGCGCATTGTGCATGGTCGGACTCCCCTTCATTTTCGGGGACGGGTCTTTGAGAAACCCGCCTGACTTGGCTGCTGCCATCACTTTGGCCAGTGGGGCATTGAGCCTTGTATAATGCACCTCCTCTAGTGCTCTTTTGGGCATGTCCCTCAGAGCGGGGTTCCTAGGAGCGTGGAACCCCCTCAAAGGTCCAGGGTAATCTTGCCCTCGGGGGCTTTCCTGGTCGTGCCCTTTGAATCGATCCTGATCTCACCCTCGAGGGCAGTCATCCTGCCTCGGCCTGGGTGACGGTCAAGGATCAGCTCTGAGGCACTTGGCTCCTTCACCTCTTTCTTTGCCCCCAACGACTCCTCAGTGAGCATGAACTTGTCTGCCCTAGAGAAGAGAGCGTCCAGGTTTGCTGGCGGGTCATGAATGAGGGATTTGTACAGACTATAGTTGGTGAGCCCTTTCTTGAAGGCTGTCATGGCGAGCTCATCTCCATAACTAGTAACGCTGAGATGCTCTTCATTGAAACGTTGCTGGTACCTTCGGAGGGTCTCGCCTTCCTCCTGTAATATTGTAAACAGATAGTTAGGAGGTTTCTTCCTTTTTCGTCCTGCATGAAACTGCATACGAAACTTGGGGGATAGATCACCAAAGGAGTCAATCGATCTGTCCGGTAAGTCGTTGTGCCATTCCAAGGCGAACTTCTGCATCGTTATCGGAAAGGCGCGACATATGATCTCATCTTCTGCTCATTGGATCTCCATTACCCATATAAAGCGATGCACGTGTTCGAGTGGATCGCCCGAGCCGTCATACAATACAAGCTGGGGGAGCTTGAATCTAAGAGGTATCAAGGTTGAGATCACCCTTCGCGTCAGCGGGTTGGCTTCTTGGGATGTTGGGGGGGTGCTGGCGACCTCCTTACAACATCTCGACTGCCATAAAACCCAGGTGAGCCACCTCAGTGCTCAAGGGAGTCCCTCCTATGTGCCCTGGGGATCAGGCTCCGCTCGTGGCTCTACTCCCATTGATCATAGCACCTTGGAGAGATGCGCTCCGCCTGAGGGGGGCTTCGGTTTTGACGGGGGCGCTCTTCGTGCCTCGGGCTTGGCGACCTCCTACGAGAGCGGCTCTCCATCTCCTGGTCATGGGGTATGTGCTCACGCACTATCTCGATCGATGGGTTGGAGGCTCCCAAGCTCCTTTGTTGGATCCTCTCCCTTGCGGCGGCAATGTATCGTCACTGTTGGATAGTTGCTTCTTCATCGAGCCGCCTTTGTATCGCAGCCTCCTCCTCGTCAAACCACCTCTGCATAGCTGCCACCTCATCATCAGTGCGGCACCTCTGCAGAGCGGCTAACTCCTCTTCGTGAAAGCACTCCTTTGAGCGGTTGCTTCCACTTCGAACTCGGGGAGGAGGTTCCATCTCATGTTGAATGGTAGTGGCATGATGTTTGAGGCCACCTCACCGATATTGCTGCCGCCATGTCCTTCATCACTTTGTCAAAGATCTCAAAGCTTTGATAAATGCCACGAGCTGCGGCCTCAATGGTAGCATCTGGCCCCTCGAGGGGTGCGTCTCTCAGGGGAGACCTTATCGGAGAGGGAACCTTCTTGAGCACTAGGTGTTTACCGCTACGATGACTGCAGATACTTTGTTTGGGGTCTGCCATGGATGTAACCCTTGATTCCCACAGACAGTGCCAAATGTTGCGGGTAAAAATCCGCTAACGCTGAATTTGTATTGAAATGAGAATCACGGGTACACTGATTATAGGTTTTAAGGGTTAGACGAGGCTAATCACGATTGGGAGGCGCTTTGTTGATGGAAAGCCTAGGGTCACCTTTCAATCGAAGTAAGTCGCCCGTCTAGTTGAGTTGATCGGCCAAGGTTGCCTCGTCCGCTAGCAGCAGATGCGAACTACCTGCAAGGAGAACAACTCATTAGAAAGGCGGAGCTGAATGCCAGCACATAGCCTCTCTGATGCTTATGTAATGCCCTACCAGCTACTGCACAAGTACTAGAGGGGGGGTGAATAGTACTTTAAAATAATAAGGCGTATAATTCCAAATTAAATTGCAAACAACCACCAAATCAATTTGCGGAAGCTTAAATTGAATGACAACAATGAAATTAACAAAGCAAACAAACGATGTTAATGGGTTCGGATCCACCCAAGTCTCCCCGACTTGTTCCCGGTGATCCTACGTCCCAACCACCCGGATCCCCTCCGGATACTTGAGTTAGAAACCCTAACTCAAGATTTCCACTATGAATATCTTGTGAAAAACCTTCACAAGATCAAATCATACATGCAATGGCAAAGTGAATCCCACAACCCGGGATCACAAACTTCTCTCACAACCGAGAGAGCCAATAAGCAATATAAAGAGTTTAAATGAAATAAATACTCTTACCACAAAATCCTATACCTTGAGTTTTTCTTACCCAATAGGTGGAATGAAGGATTTGAGGAAGATGAAGTCACCAAGCCCTAGCACCAAGGAAATGAGCAGCAATGGGTGCCTAGGGAAGAGTTGGAGACTTGGATCAAGCAATAGCTTGAAGAGCTCACCAAGAACAAGCTTCTCTCTAGATCTAGAAATGAGAGAGAATGGGTTTCTTGTGAGGAAGAGAGCTTTAGATTTGAGGGAGAATGGCTATCTCTTTAGAACTCAATGAATCTCTTAATGGCAGCTCTATTTTAGATAGAAATGACCTAGGTTCGTATTTATAGGGTCACATAAAGACAAGTTAGGTCATTCTCCAACGGATAGAAATCTGTGAGAATTAGTCGGTCAAAGAACAATCACTGACCGACTAGTTCATCAACTAGTCGGTCAGTCACAAAGCATGGACCGACTAAGAGCAGATCTGAGAAGAGATAGAATTTCAGACCTAGAAAACTAGTCGGTCCAAGAAGACTTTCTGACCGACTAGTTTCACAACTAGTCGGTCATCCAATGAACGTAGACCGACTAAGAGGCAAAACAACATAGTCTGAAGGCAAGTTGACTTAGTCGGTCCAAGAACAAAAGTTGACCGACTAGATTGTCAACTAGTCGGTCATCAAACGTTCTTAGACCGACTAACGGTAAACAGTAGCTTAGGAGAATTTTAGAGTGAACAGTAAGTCACAACTAGTCGGTCAAAGAAGCATCACTGACCGACTAGTTCACAAACTAGTCGGTCGGTGAGTCAACGTAGACCGACTAACTGTAAACAGTAAAGTCCAAGAAATTAACTGACAGAAACTAGTCGGTCCAAGAACAGTGGCCGACCGACTAGATCACCATCTAGTCGGTCAGTACTTGTTCTTGTACCAACTAACATGCACAACAAAGTCCGAATCGAAGCGCGACGCTTCGAGGAAGTTAGAGTGAACTTGTGCAAGAATCCTAGAGCTACGAAATGAGCGTAATGAAGATAGAAACGTAAGATATACTCAAGGCTTAACATTCTATCAATCGAAACTAAAAGACTATAAATAAAACCTTAATAAACGGTCTTCAATAGCTTCGATTGAATCTTCATATTTTCCAAAGCGTCGCAAGAGCTTCAACGAAGCTTTAGGCATGAATATGAGCTTTTGGAAGTGTTGAGATGTCGCTTTGAATATTCTCGTGAATTGGCGACGATCTCCAATACTGCGCTCACAAATTGTTAGTTCATGAATTATTTATGTTTGCTCATCATCCAAAACCAAATCCGGGGAGTCCAATATTCAACATTCTCCCCCTTTTTGGTGATGACAAACCAATATAAATAATAATCAAGGATAATAATACAAATGTAAAATACTTACTCCCCCTGCATTGATGATACGTTAATTCCAAAATGAATATAAATGAATTGTATCAAGCAGACGAGTTAGATAAACAGAGTGAATTGATTTTTGAAATATCGGATTTTGAAAAATCCTTATATGTATCTTAACTCCCCCTGAATCTAACATATCAAACTAGATTCTTGGAAATTGAGTTAAATTTTCATTTGCGCTATTTATTATCATTATCTCTCCCCCTTTGGCATTATCCCAAAAATGGGGGGCATATAACGACAACAATTAGGAAATGTAAAATCCAACATCGGGAGTCGTAGACAAAGACAATGGACCAACTTGACACCAAGGGAAAATTGTGGAAATCAAATAAGGTGTGCCAAATTTTCCATTATCAATAAAAATCAATGATAAGCAAAATCATCAAAAATACCAAATGTTTATTCATTTCTTGAATAAAGAAACATACTCTTCAATATTCAATATTCTTGGTTAATATTCAATTATAGAATTTAAATCTATTTAACCAAGTTTTTATGCGTCGAGCGACGAAGTAACATTTCAAATGAATTCAACGAATATTCAAATTTGCACGACGAATAAAAGACAAAGTGAACGATGATGAACATATATATATATATAGACAACATGAGTACATCCAAAAAATATCACATCGAATATATGAGATACATCATATCAAGCGCTACAGATCATCAAAAAGAAATACATCATCATCATCATAAAATCCAACACCGACAACCAGAAAGCACAAAAAAAATACATCAAAGCATCTCTGAACCCCATCCTAACCCAAAACACTCTCACTAAACATATATCATCCAGAATGCAGTGGAGAGTCCTCGGAACAGACGATCACGAGGAGGAGGCAGGATCTGCAGCGTCCGTGGGTCCAGTCGACGGAGTGGACTCAGGCTCTGCAGGGAGTAGAGGTGTCTCAACAGATGGAATCGTCGGTGCAGGAGTCGAGATCTCAGCAACAGGCGCAACAGCAGCATGAGTCTCGACAGAAGCAGCAGCAGCAAATACATGAGCAGGCTCGGAAACTGGGTCAGCAGCAGGCTCAGAAGGCTGAAGAACTGCAGCAGATGGCTCTGGAACACCGGAAGAGGTGGCAACTCCAGGAGCCGAAGAGGAGAGTACCAGCAGCAGCAGTACCAGCAGAAGTGCCCTCGGGGGCACGAGTCGAAGCACGACAGAGCTCCTCAATGTCCTCCTCAGCCATCTCATCAAACTCCTCATCCTCAGACACGGAAGGAGGAAGCTCAACACCCATCTGACGAGCCATACGGTAGACTACCTCCTCGGTACGAGCCAAGCGGGACTCGTGACGACGAAGTATCCGTAGGACATCATCAAGGGTGGCAACGGGAGTGGCAGAGGCACTGGCAGAGGCAAGGACAGACGCAGAAGGTGTCGTCCTCTGAACGTGACGAAGAGCCGCAAGAGATTTCTTGACGGCCGTCGCATTCAGGGGAGGACCGAGGGGACGCTCATCGTCACGAGGCAATGTGACACGAAAATGACGAAACACGAGGGTCAACATGCATGGGAATGGGATATGAGCTGATTTATTGGACTTTCGAATACACTCGAAAGAGTCAATCTTATCGAGTATAATTCGAGCCCAATTAATCGAGCTCCCCATGAAGATCGCATAGATAAGCTTCAAAAATGGCTGGGAAGGTAAAGATGAGGAGCCGTACTTGGGAAGCAAGCACGACTTCAGAATCAGATTGAGGACCCACGCATTAGGCTTGAAAGATTTAGAAGGCACGCCAATCATGGCAGGAGGGATCTGATGGAAAATCTCTGAAAGCATATCCTGATCAAGAGAAGAAATATCATCTATCGAAATATCAGACGGAAGAAGGCCAGACGAAGAGATACCCAAAATCTCTCCTAAGATTTCCGCAGTGAGGACTATAGGAGTCCCCAAAACGGTCGTCTCAACAGAGTGGGTCTGATCGTACTGACCCCGGATCCTATTCGCATAGAAAAGCTTCACTAATCTAGGGTAGGGGCGAGGATTCGCCTTCGGGTCATATCGAAGGTAATCGAGAAGACCCGACGACGACAGAAGATCAGCTAACCCTATGAAGTCGCTAAACTGGACGAAATGCTCCAGAAGCAGCGGGCAATGTTCGATACAGTTATACGCCGCGAGACACAAAGGGTCATCGCGACATAAGGAATATCGACACCGCCCACCGGCATCGGACCCTTTCCCTTAGGCTTTCGAGTAGACGAACGAGGGTGGGTGCTAGACTCGGGATGACTAGGAGGAGTGGGTTCCCTATGAGTCTCAGTCTCGGGTTATACTCCGTATCGGAATCGGTAGGAGTATGAAACGAAGATGCAGAAGCAAGAATTTTGGCCTTGGGCTTAGGCTTGGGTTTGGGTTTCGGTTGACCTCTAGGTTTAGCGGTCGTCGTCCTCTTCTTCTTGAGAGGAGGCGAAGACGACGAAGGATGGGTGGTCTTGGCTCTACGCTTCAGAGGGGTTGGATGCTCGGGATCCGAAGAGATTGGATCAACGGTCATCGGAGAGGGGCTAGAGGGAGTGATCGGAATGCGTGTTCTTGCCATAGTCGAAGCAAGACACGGGACAAGGAGATCAAACGAAGAAGCCCTAGCCGAAAAAAAATAAACAAACCCTAAGAACCCTAAGAACCCGAGCAAGCCCTAGCTCTAGGAAATGAAATCTAACCCTAGGAGGAGAGGAGATCACCTAGAATGAGGGGCCGACGGAGGAGATCGACGGAGATGGCCGGAAAAATGGCCGGAGATCGATCGGAAGTCGAAGGGTTTCGAGGGAGGTCGGGGTTTTGAGCGGAGAGAGAAGAGATTTCGATCGATTAGATTGAAAATCGATCGACTAAACTGAGTATAAGTCGGTCGATTTCGCAAAAGACCAAACAGCCCCTGGCACAACTAGTCGGTCACAGTTCAAGCACTGACCGACTAGATCACGATCTAGTCGGTCGGTCAATGAGCTTGAACCGACTAGTTGCAAACAGTGGCTGAATCCAAGAGTTACTGACAAGATTTAGTCGGTCTGTGTTCATTTACTGACCGACTAGATCTCAATCTAGTCGGTCGGTCACTGAGCATGAACCGACTAAAGAGTTCAAGATGGAAAGGAAACTCAATAAGCTTGAGTTAGTCGGTGTAAGTTCTTCTACTAACCGACTAGATGAACATCTAGTCGGTTGGTGGTTGAACTGATACCGACTAACAAAGTCCAAAAAATGATAATCAAGTTCTCTCCTCAAAACACTTGGACGATATATCGTAAAACTCTCAATACTCATCTAAACTACCCCATTAAACGTCGAAATCTTAAATAGACATTGAGATACGATTTCGATCATAAATTCAAACAAATCACATAAAATTCTCAAAAATTCTATAAATCTATCATGATTGAAATAACGCGAAATATAGAAGCATGCAAGATAATTGAATGAAATATGAATCCTATATCTCGGATTCACCCATAATCCCCAATTCTCGACGCAACCGCACAAAGGAGTCCTCCTTTAGGGGTTTCGTGAAAATATCGGCGATTTGCTTTTGGGTTTCAACGTACACTAAAATGATGTCCTTTTTAGCAACATGATCATCTAAGAAATGGTGTCGGACATCTATGTGTTTCGATCGGGAATGGTGCACCGGATTCTTTGAAAGACAAATAGCACTTTGGTTATCCACCATGATAGGGCTAGTATCACAATGAATACCAAAATCCTTCAATGTGTGTCTCATCCAAAGAACCTGGGCACAAGCGGCACCGGCGGCAATATATTCCGCCTCGGTGGTGAAAGTGAAACCGAATTTTGCTTCTTGGAAAACCAAGAGACAAGAGAATTTCCTAGAAAATGGCAAGTGCCACTAGTACTTTTCCTGTCGGATTTGCATCCCGCATAATCAGCGTCACTATATGAGACTAACTCATATGTGCTAGATCTCGGATAAAGTAATCCAAATCTAATGTGTAACTTAGATAGCGAAAAATACGCTTTACCGCTACTAAGTGAGACTCCTTAGGTTGAGACTGATAACGAGCACATATACATACGGCAAACATAATATCGGGCCTACTTGCGGTAAGATAAAGCAAACTACCTATCATACCTCGATATAGACGAATGTCTACATCCTTACCGCCCGTATCCTTGTCAAGATGCGTAGTCGTGCTCATCGGAGTCTTTTTCCCGGAGGCATTCTCCATTCCAAATCGCTTTAGCAACTCCACCGTGTACTTCGTTTGGTGGATGAAGATTGCATCGTTCATTTGGCGAATTTGGAGACCTAAGAAATATTTGAGTTCGCCCATGTGGCTCATCTCAAATTGTTCCTTCATAACATTAGAAAACTCTTCGCAAAGAGTGAAGTTAGTAGCACCGAAAATGATATCATCAACATAAATTTGTACTAATAATATATCATTATTCGCATGCTTAATAAAAAGTGTTGAATCGGCTTCGCCCATTTAAAATTCAAATCCAAAAGAAAATTCTTTAGGCGATCATACCAAGCTCGAGGAGCTTGTCTCAAACCATAAAGAGCTTTCTTTAGTTTAAAAACGTGATTTGGAAATTTTTCATTTATGAAGCCCGGAGGTTGAGAAACGTAAACTTCCTCAACTACATCTCCGTTTAAAAATGCACTTTTAACATCCATTTGAAATAGTTTAAAATTCTTATGGCATGCAAAAGACAAAAGTAATCTAATTGATTCTAATCTAGCTACCGGAGCGAAGGATTCTTCGAAATCAATACCTTCCTCTTGTCGATAGCCTTGAGCTACTAACCGAGCTTGTTCCGGACGACGACTTGGTTTTCGTCGGTTTGTTCTTGAAAATCCACTTTGTCCCTATGACGGTGTGGTTCTTCGATGGCAATGGAACGAGCTCCCATACCTCATTCCTCTCGAATTGAATGAGCTCCTCCTCCATGGCTAAGATCCAAGCGCTATCTTCGCATGCTTCATTAATATTCTTTGGCTCTATCGATGAGACAAAGGCACAATTTGCGAAGTGGTGAACTTGCGATCTCGTCTTGACACTATCATAGATATTGCCAATGACTTGCTCATGGGGATGGTCACGAACCGAATGAAGCCGTTTGGGAATACCTTGATCACTAGGAACATTCTCAACAACTTCATTAGTTGGGTTAGTCTCAATAGAATCAATAGAATCATTAGACTTAGAATTATCAAACGAATCACATAAAACATCCAAAGAATCATTATCATTTGAAATTCTAGTTGGAACAAATCCTTCATTAAATGAGACATGAAGCGACTCCTCGATCGTTGAGGTTCGTTTGTTGAATATCCGGTATGCTTTGCTACGCGTAGAGTATCCAACAAAGATCCCCTCATCGGATCTTGGATCGAATTTGTCCAAACAACCATATGTGTTCTTAATAAAACATTTCGAACCGAAAACACGAAAATGTTTAACTTGAGGCAACCTACCAAACAACAATTCATAACAAGTTTGTTTAGTGCCGGGCCTCAAAAGTATTCTATTAAACACATAGCAAGCGGTGTGTACCGCTTCCGCCCAAAATTGATGGCCAAGTTGGCTATCATCAAGCATAGTGCGAGCACACTCCACTAGCGTCCTATTCTTTCTCTCAACTACACCATTTTGAGGAGGTGCACGAGGGAAAGAGAAGGTGTGAGTAATACCAACTTCATCACAAAATGTCTCAAAGACTCATTCTCAAATTCACCTCCATGATCACTACGAATAGTGACAATGGTGGTTCCTAAGAGATTTTGTACTTTCTTAACAAAAATTGTGAAGTTTTCAAAAGCTCATTTTTATTACACAATGAAAATACCCAAGTAAATCTTGAATGGTCATCTACGATGACAAGTCCATACCTTGCATTTCCTAAGGAAGCTACTCTAGTTGGCCCAAATAAATCTAGATGTAATAGCTCTAGTGGCCGTTTTGTAGAGATGCTTTTCTTAGGTTTAAATGAAGATTTAGGAAGCTTGCCGCGTTGACAACAATCACAAAAACTTTTCTTTTCAAAAACAAGCTTCGGAAAACCTTTAATAGAATTCAATTTTGAAAGCTTATATAGTGTTCCAAAGTTCACATGTCCAAAGCGTCGATGCCATAAGTGTTGTTCACTTGTGTTGGCAACGAGACATTGTTCATATGACTTAGGAAGATCCAAAATATAAATGTCTTTACGACGAGTTCCGGAAAATAATAATTTTTCATTATCCTTTCTTAAAATATGACACAATCCTTTCGCAAAGCTAACTTTGTAACCTTTGTCACAAAGTTGACTTATTGAAATAAGATTATGATTTAAACCACTAACAAGATACACATCACTAATTAATGGTTTAGAAGGGTTACCTACATTACCAACACCTATGATGGTTCCGCTCTCGTTGCCTCCAAATACGACGCGGTTTCCATTCACAATGGGAACCACTCCGGAGAGCAATCGAGCGTCACCCGTCATGTGTTTGGAGCACCCGCTATCGAGTATCCAATTCCCTTTGGAGCTAAATTTAAATTTGTTGCTCCTTCCCTTTTTCTTTTCCTTGAGTACCTAAAGATAGAACTTCCATATCATGGTACCCAAGGTCATTGGGTCCAAGGGATTAGACCTTTGGAAGCCAAGTCCAAGTGGACTTAGACTTCCCCACATAATTCTTACTATGCACAACATCCGAAAAATAAGCATTCATATATATTTGTTTTTCGTCCATGCTTGTGTCCTTTGGGCTCCAAATAGTGAAAACTTTGGGAGCCATCATCCTATTGGGTGCATGCATGCGACGTTGATTTCTACGTGATGCATGTTGTGGATAGGCATACGGGACATGATGGAATGGTGCACGACGAGACTTATTCATATGATGAGGTGGGTGTACATATGCATGTGTGGGAACACGTGCGTGAGGGTGTCTCACTTGGTGTGCACGTGCCCGGGAATGTGTTGCATAAAAATCATCATAAGTGTGAGACGGTGGAGTAGGACGTGTGTTCCTACGTGGCATGGAATTGGTGTACATAAAAGCATGCCCCTTCTTTGGAGGTCCACCCAATGTGGGTTTCTTTCCGAAAGAGGGTGTGGACGAGGTGAAAGCACCATTGGTAGATGAACTACCAATAGAGTGTTTGCTCCCACTCGTTGAGGCTTCGGAAGTTGGCCTAACAAAAGTAGTGACCGACTTGGAAGAATTTCCCATCATATACCCCAAGCCAATGTGGTGTTTGGCCGGAAGTAAATCTTTTAGGATATTATCCAAATGGCCTTTACCCTTGTTGAATTCGTTGATTCGGCCCAATGTGTTCTCATATTTCTCTTTGAGAGAACGCAAGGAAGTATCCAAAGTGGATATTTGCGAAGTGAGCACATAAACACGAGATTTAAGATTCTCGTTCTCAATACTCAAAGTCGAGTTTTGAGAAGTTAAATCCGCTATCTCATGTTCTTCCGCATCCTCAATGCTAACATGTTCAAGTTTAGATTTGAGATTTACAATCTCATTTCTTAACTCTTCAACAACGGTGTCGTTGTTGGTGATGATAGTCTTAGGCGATGTTTGAATGCTAGCTAGGTCATCTTTTACCTTAGTATATCTATTTACTAACTTAGTATATTTTGACCAAAGTTGAGTGTTAGCATCCCTAAGATCAATCCATCGTTACCTCATCGCTTTCTTCATCACTATCATCGGAAGAGGAGGATCCTTGATCGTGCTCCTCTCTTGCCATGAAACACATGTGTGCTTGCTCCACGTGCTCATCGTCCGACTCTCCGCTTGAGGAATCCTCGGAGTCGGTGAAGGTAGCTCCGACAAGTCCCTTCTTGTTTCCTTTCGTGTACTTCTTGGACTTGTCATACTTTGGCGCCTTCCACTTCTCCTTTTGCTTGTTTTGAGGACAATCCGCTTGATGTGTCCTGGCTTATTGCATTTAAAGCACAAAGGTGGAGAGGCGTTAGTAGATGTAAACTTAGATTTTTGTTTGAAGTTACCCTTTCGGAAGAAGCGATTGAACTTCTTTGCCATGAGTGCAATGGATTCCATGTCCATTTCTTCTTCCGAGTTCTCATCATCGGTAGAGGTGGATGAAGCCGCCTTGAATGCAATCGCCTTTTTCTTAGGCGCATCTAGGTTCAAATATGACTTCATCTTTTCTTGTAGCTTCACCTTGCTATCTTTGCGTACCTCATATGACATCAAAGTACCCATTAGTTGAACTACGGTATATTTGTCCATGTCATTACCTTCCTCGATGGCGAAGGTACGTTTTTCCCAAGAAGAGGGAAGTCCTTCAATAAGCTTTAAGCACTTCTCCTTTTGAGTGTAGATCTTGCCGAGGGCCTCTAACTCGTTTATTATGTCAACGAAACGAGCGTAATATTCTTTCATCTTCTCGCCCTGTTGCATATGAAACATTTCGTAATCTTTGGTTACGACTACGAGTTTAGAGTCTCTTACCCTACTCGTCCCTTCATGTAGAATGAGGAGGGAGTTCCAAATTTGATATGCACTCTTACATGTGCATATCTTATTGAAATCCTCGGGCTCCAATGCACATTGCAAGGCGTTCATTGCCTTGGCATTGCTTACCTCCGCGGCGACCTCCGCGGTAGTCCATTTCTCAAAATCTTCTTCTTCGGGTACAATATACTCCTTCATTGTAGTTCTCCATAAAGATGCACTTCGGAGGAAGGTTTCCATCCGACACTTCCAGTACCCGTAGTTGGTACCGTTGAAGAATGGAGGCCTCGTAGAGGAATGTCCTTCCATCACGGAAGATGCTCCTTCACGGTTCCTGAAGGTGTCATAGTTGGAAGGTGGACGCACGGTCTTGTTGTCGTTGGCAGACATAGCTGAGAATCTGGCTCTGATACCAAATGTAATGCCCTACCAGCTACTGCACAAGTACTAGAGGGGGGGTGAATAGTACTTTAAAATAATAAGGCGTATAATTCCAAATTAAATTGCAAACAACCACCAAATCAATTTGCGGAAGCTTAAATTGAATGACAACAATGAAATTAACAAAACAAACAAACGATGTTAATGGGTTCGGATCCACCCAAGTCTCCCCGACTTGTTCCCGGTGATCCTACGTCCCAACCACCCGGATCCCCTCCGGATACTTGAGTTAGAAACCCTAACTCAAGATTTCCACTATGAATATCTTGTGAAAAACCTTCACAAGATCAAATCATACATGCAATGGCAAAGTGAATCCCACAACCCGGGATCACAAACTTCTCTCACAACCGAGAGAGCCAATAAGCAATATAAAGAGTTTAAATGAAATAAATACTCTTACCACAAAATCCTATACCTTGAGTTTTTCTTACCCAATAGGTGGAATGAAGGATTTGAGGAAGATGAAGTCACCAAGCCCTAGCACCAAGGAAATGAGCAGCAATGGGTGCCTAGGGAAGAGTTGGAGACTTGGATCAAGCAATAGCTTGAAGAGCTCACCAAGAACAAGCTTCTCTCTAGATCTAGAAATGAGAGAGAATGGGTTTCTTGTGAGGAAGAGAGCTTTAGATTTGAGGGAGAATGGCTATCTCTTTAGAACTCAATGAATCTCTTAATGGCAGCTCTATTTAGATAGAAATGACCTAGGTTCGTATTTATAGGGTCCCATAAAGACAAGTTAGGTCATTCTCCAACGGATAGAAATCTGTGAGAATTAGTCGGTCAAAGAACAATCACTGACCGACTAGTTCATCAACTAGTCGGTCAGTCACAAAGCATGGACCGACTAAGAGCAGATCTGAGAAGAGATAGAATTTCAGACCTAGAAAACTAGTCGGTCCAAGAAGACTTTCTGACCGACTAGTTTCACAACTAGTCGGTCATCCAATGAACGTAGACCGACTAAGAGGCAAAACAACATAGTCTGAAGGCAAGTTGACTTAGTCGGTCCAAGAACAAAAGTTGACCGACTAGATTGTCAACTAGTCGGTCATCAAACGTTCTTAGACCGACTAACGGTAAACAGTAGCTTAGGAGAATTTTAGAGTGAACAGTAAGTCACAACTAGTCGGTCAAAGAAGCATCACTGACCGACTAGTTCACAAACTAGTCGGTCGGTGAGTCAACGTAGACCAACTAACTGTAAACAGTAAAGTCCAAGAAATTAACTGACAGAAACTAGTCGGTCCAAGAACAGTGGCCGACCGACTAGATCACCATCTAGTCGGTCAGTACTTGTTCTTGTACCAACTAACATGCACAACAAAGTCCGAATCGAAGCGCGACGCTTCGAGGAAGTTAGAGTGAACTTGTGCAAGAATCCTAGAGCTACGAAATGAGCGTAATGAAGATAGAAACGTAAGATATACTCAAGGCTTAACATTCTATCAATCGAACTAAAAGACTATAAATAAAACCTTAATAAACGGTCTTCAATAGCTTCGATTGAATCTTCATATTTCCAAAGCGTCGCAAGAGCTTCAACGAAGCTTTAGGCATGAATATGCTTAAGTCAGTGGGTGACTGTAGGGAGAGCATCGAACACCCAAGGCGATCCTGGAGGTAGATTGGCACTTGTGTAATGTAGGCCCGAATAAGTTGAAGATATTCGGCCTTGTGTATAACTGAATATGTTAGGGATTCTTACAGACTAGCCAGCCCCCTTTTCATTGGAGGAGAGGGGATATTTATAAGTTGCTGGAGTCGGTTGCTTTAGCTGACCTGGCAGTGTCAGAGGTTTGGCTAAGGATGTCAGAGCCGAACGTATCAGGCACACTTTTGTCAGGCCGTCAGAGCTGTTAATGTCAGGCGTGCTTTTGTCAGGCTGTGTGGCGATGAAATGGCTAGGTGTGCTTTCGACAATAGTCAGGCGGCCAGGTGGCGAAGCGGCCAGGTGCACTTTTGTCAGAGTTGTTTGTAGTGGAACTACTAGTGGCATGTCGTCTTCCTCCGGAGCGGACTTCGCATAGATGGAGAGGCGAGCGAGCTGCTTTGAGGAGAGCTGGAGTAGGTTGCTCGATATGTCGGAGGGTTCCTCTTCGGCTTGATTGATGGGTCAGTGGCCCCTGTTAACACGGGCTACTCCGAGCTTTGGCAAGCTTATCTTAGCCTTGGCAAGCTGGGCTTCGTTACGGAGATCTGACGGGCTTAGCCCTGGGCTTTGGAGATGCTGGTCCAGGATAGGTTGGACGATCTTGAGGACGTAATAAAGTCTAAAGTGACTTATGTTTAAATGCGGTATGTGTTACCGGGATAAATGGGTCTGAGTGAATGTGGAAGATGTTGGGAGCTGGGTATGCCCTCGAGGCAATTTATCCATGTGTATCTGTATAAACATCTTATTCGGAAATAACTGTAAGCTGTTTGGAAAGTATGTACCTAAGTTTAATAATAATGAAGTCTTCATTAGAACTTTGGTAAAGTCCAGAGACTTAATGCGAGGTCAAACATGTATCAAGATGGAGATCTCGATCAAGGAGAAATGTTTGACCGATTGTAGCATAGGTCTAAAACCGTTCATGGTCGTAGATGTTTCGAGAATAGGATATCGATACATCGGAGCTCCCATTATGTCTTTGTCTTCACTATAGAGTGGTGATGATGATCCCATGGTGGTTTGACTTGACGAGTCGAAGACGAGACATGTCACGCCCCGCTTCCCAAGTATGGAGGGCGAGACGTGAAGAGGTCCACTCAGACTTGGAGCTGTGAAGCTGCAGGCTGATAAGCGTTTAGTAATTTTATCTATTATCAGGTTCTTTGCATTACGACGAAAAAACAACAATAATGAGGGATAGACAGATAAAATAACCAACATTCAACATCCACAGATTTTATTCCAAACATTACAGAGTATTCATAAAAGGGAAGTACAGAGTCTGAAAAGAAGGCCTAAGCATGGCTGTAACTACAACAAGAAATGGTGCTACACACCGAACAAACTAACAACAACTTCTAAGAAAGTAAACAACAACTAAAGAAATTCACCAGCTGAGACTAAGGGAAGGACTCCAGTGTCCTCGAACTGGACGTCAGCAAGCTGTCATCCTCAGCAAGTACTCAGGCTCAAACCTGACAAGTGACACCCAAAGAGAAAAGGGCACATGTCAGCAAAAAACTCCAAAGAGGGAAAATGAGACTGTTGTGCAAGGAACTAATGAAAGTAATGCAACTAGCAGTTTTAACATGATGATATAACATGACATTAAAAGAATGCAACATTTTAAAATGACATGATGATAACAAGCATGCACGTTGTAGCAAAATCTACGAATCATTATTTCACGATTCAAGAATCAATCACTTATCACATTGTGTACCTGGTTTACTCCTTACAGCTGAAGGTGCGGATCAGGCACACTTCTACGCTGCGTGATAGCATAACCCTACCCCTCCACGTGTATCGATGTCATAGCAGAAGCGATGAAAACACAGTTTTTATCTTGTTAACATGCGGGTATAGGCTCCTACGGTTCAGGTATATCTTAAAACAACGCAAGAGCTACACTGACGTCGGGTAGCGACGTCAGGGGTTGGACTCCGGTAGCGCAAACGGTACGGCGGATGGCGACGACGAACGACGATCAACCGGGTAGCGGTACGATCACCGATCAGCGACACGAAGGGGATGGACAGCGGCACATCATCTTACGATGTCGAGAGGGCACAGACAACGGCACGGGAGGCACGGGAGATGGCGGACAGATCTGTTCGCAGGTTCGGGTAGCGTAGTTCTGAAGTTTTGTGCGAATATGGAGTTTGCACATGCGTGGGAGGAGCTCTGGGGGTTGTAGCGGCTAGGGAAGGACCTGTACGGACAGGGGGAAAGCCTGAGGGGCAGTCGGCGGTAGCGGGGTGGCCGGCAGCGATAGGACAGCCCATGCCGTAAGTTCGGGTAGCGCAAACGGCAGTTTTTCGTGCGTATCCAAGTATTTGCGTGATGTTTGTGGGAGGAGGAGGAAGAGTTATCGTGAGGTAAGCTGGGGGGTGATATGGGAGTTCACCGAATGAGGGGGACGACCAATAGCGACCGGTAGGGTGCTGGTCGAATTTTTGAAGGGGGAGGAGGCTGAAAGTTTTTGTAGGGTGTTTCGGTGTTTGCACGGAGTTTGCGGAAGGAGGAGGAGAAACTAACGCGAGGGGAGACTGTCTGGGGATATGGGACTTCGAGGGGAAGCTAGGCCGGAAGTTTGGTGGTTGTCGGAGGGCTAGAGAGGGCTGGCTGAATTTTTGAATGGGAGGGGCTCACAGCAGTTTTTGCAATAGGTTGGTGTTTGCACGGATTTTAAAGCAAGGAGGAGGGATGGTTGACGAGGGGAAGGTTGCAGGAGGTGGAGGAAGTCGAGGGGAGGCTAGGACAAAAGTTTGGTGGTCGCCGGAGGAGGGGAAGTGGCTGGCCGAATTTTAGAGGGGGGTGCGCCGCAGGTTTTATTTCAGCCTTAGTTTGCGTTTGGCATTATGAAGAACAAATTGTTTAAATGGCTCTAGGGTTTGGTTATTTTTTGTATTATAGGAGGAGAGAGGGTGAGATAGAGGGGGTTTGGATTAGTTAAAACAGTGGGTTGAATAGCCCAATTAGGTGAGTATAAGGAAATTATTTTGATAAAGTGTGTTGAAAAGGGGGTATGTTTAGGTGATTGGAGAGAGAGATTGTGAGAGGGTGGGGGTAGAATTAGGTTAATATGTGATGGGGAATAGCTAGGAAATATTTGTATTAGGCCTAGTTTAATTCGGTTAGTTAATTAATCAAGTTAATTAAGTTATGTGTATTAGAAGATGATTAGTGGAAAAAGTGGGTCAAACGGTGTCCGATAATTAAGAGAAAAATACCGGGACGATCGTGTCGACGGAAGGATCGAGACTAAGGAGATCGGTCACGGGCTAGGGTCATGGAAAACAAAACTAAAAATAGAAAGGTTTAACGACGAAGGTGAAAGCTACGACACCTCTTCGAACAAAGTTATTTTGTGGGAGAACGACCTGTGAAATGAAGTTCAAAAATAATTCCACAAATAAGTACTCTTCCAGAGGGTCACAACGGCAAATCATATCGTAGGTTTCAGATACAAGAAGAGGTCGAATAAATATGCGTATGAACAAAAGTACGCGCCTGAAAAACGCACGATCGAAAAGCGACCGTGACATCCTACTCACCTTAGAATAAAGTCCGTCCTCGGACTTTAACTATAAACATATCTAGTCACTCTAGTAACTACCCTAACCATATCACATTATAATTCAACCAGGTATAGTCACTACAAGTGCTTATATATGCACTAGATAGTCCAACATTAATACTACAAACACGTATACATATGCACACTCTATGCATATTATAGACAGTCTAATTCATACACGTACTTCAATCATTCATATATTCATGCACATTCCCAATATAACTATCACTCACTTATCACATAACCATGATACAGATACCTACATAAGAACATAGTTCACACTAGCAAATACAATCATAGGACTCACGTACATATAACTACCTATGAGCAAACAATCATGGATATACTACTCCATATATCTCCTAGTGTACATCAAACATATCACCACATGTAATCACTCTACACAATATTAAATCATGTTTACCATATCTAATTTACATTCACCACTACTATAATTTCACAAATATATAGTTATTCAATGCACGCAGATATTTCACCATATATTCACATCACATACAGCCCTTTAAGTATATTCAAGACACACCACACATACCATAGTCACCAATACCTATAACTAAGCACATACTTACCCGTGCATGGTGCACACCTACACACGCTAATTTACCATTCATACATGCCACTCATACCACTGTATAATTAGCACATCTACACACCAAGTTTAGTTATCATACATACATTCCAAACACGTAAAACCTTAGTAAATAATTATTCTACAAGACCAACACATATATCTATATAATGGTATAGTCACCCACAACCATATGCGTAACGTAACCAGGCACAACCAAACCTATCACTATACACACATCATCCATTACTATGTTCATAGCACTATACACAAACCACAGACATATGTAACAATATACTTAGAGTATACCCACTCAAGCTTGAGTGAGACTCGAAACCCATATCGGAACACTCTATGTACATAACACGATATTTATACCTATACCAACACCCCTGCCATATATATATATATATCTAGTAATGCAACCACATACATACCATAATATCAATGACACTTTATATTTAGTCAAGTAACACCCTCATAACGCGATCACTTTACATACTTTAATAATATTACAAACATCAGTACATGTATACAATCAAAATACACTATTTCATATATGCATACATCTTATAGTCACGTACATATAATATGTATTAACACCATAGAAATTAACATACAATTAGTATACTAATGCATATACTCATCCATACATAGTTAAGACATACAATAATCGTGTATACCTCATGGCATACACGCACACACAACATCCCGTAAAGGCAAGCAATGCAAAATAAAATTATAACCCTATTACCGTACTTATATCACACATACTCATATAGTAAGCACATATCTTCTCAAGGCTAAGCACATACATATCTACGTATGAGCACACACTCACACGTACTAACATATAAATCATATAATAGTCATGCACACATAACTATAAGTACACCTATTATCATTTCACCTAACAAGCACATGACTTACTAGTAACTATTTCAAACATTTACAGGTACCTTCAAACCACATACACCACTAGTAGATATTCTAATATACCCAGACATCCCTAAAGTGGTAAAGCTATCCACACATATATAAATACTATCATTCATACAACTTCATACATATATCACAAATAACACTGAGTATACATATATAACACCTGAGACAATCATTAATATACTAAGGGTAGCACACTCATACATGAGTGGTACGCAGGAGTCACAAGCACATGTCATACATGAGTGGTACGCATGAGTCACAAGCACATGTCCACACACTCTACCTATAAACATGCACCACGACGACATCACAAAATACCAAAGGGCCCATTACTAAACCAAGGTTGACATAGGCAACGACAACACTAGTAGGAGGATTAAGAAATAGAAAAGGGTTCCGAAACCAAAAGCGTAACGATCGATATCAGAAAGAACGGGTTCAGATAATGCGAGGATAAGGAGATAGCTTGGTTAGGTGAAACAGAGATATAACTGTGATTGTTTAGGCAAGGGAAAGGAAGATGTAATAATACACTTATAGGATATAGGAGAATAATGTGTAAATCATATAAGTTAAAATACGAAGAATATATATAAATAAAAACGGTCATACTTGAAAAGTTGGAGTTCTCTTTTGCATAAAAGAATATTTTGAGGTCGATAAAATAAGTTGTTTGCAACAAGTTTGAGTCGTATATATACAATAAGAGAAAAAATGGTTTATTGGATTATTGAAAAATCGTTATATGAAAGAAGTAAAATATTCACACGAGCATTAAAGATATAGGTTAGAAAACATTATACGGTAGCAATTTAAAGGTCTCAGCAAAAGTTTTGAAATTCAAAAAATGAATTTAAATCAACTGAAGTGTAGGAAGTTTTAAGCTCATGCTAAAAGTTTTCAAAAACTTTAAACTGGGGAGAAATTTAAAATAATAATATTGAAAATACTTTTCGAAGAATTAGGATGGTTATGGAAAGATTCATCGATTGGTGAAGAATGACATGAAGGTATCACATGGTTCGAAATCAAGGAAGTGAATCAAACATGTAATTACGACTTGAAATAACTTAGTGAACATGATACGATGGGATCCTATGATCAATAGTTCGAAAGTGTAATGATCAGGAAAATGATAGGATTCAAGGGTTCTAATTACCGGGCCGACAAAAGATCAGTAGGAACTTAGCATTAAGACATTTGAATGAACTAGACTGTAATAGAGGTCGCAAGGAAGGGTCCTAAGAGTATCAAGATTACGTTCTGCTGGGCCCGAAATTGATGGACTCAATGAACGTCTAAAGGAAAGGCTCTAAAAGTCCAATATGGTCAGGGCTGGGTGAGAGACTAATAAGGCAACCTAAGACGAGCATAACTAAATCTTGACGAAAGCACCTGACTATCGAACCTGGACGTCTATCTAAGTCTTCCTACCATCTAGGACAAGGAAAACCTTTAGGTTAGACTCAATTTAAGACTTGAATGTTCTGAATATTTAAATGGATGTTGTTATCATTATTATTGTTCCGTTATTTTGCAGATGCAAAAAGGACCTGCATGGGCCACCACTAAAACCTGTCACGCCCCGCTTCCCAAGTATGGAAGGCGAGACATGAAGAGGTCCGCTCAGACTTGGAGCTGTGAAGCTGCAGGCTGATAAGCGTCTACTAATTTTATCAATTATCAAGTTCTTTGCATTACGATGAAACAACAATAATAATAATGAGGGATAGACAAATAAAATAACTAACATTCAACATCCACAGATTTTATTCCAAACGTTACAGAGATAGTCATAAAAGGAAAGTACAGAGTCTGAAAAGAAGGCCTAAGCATGGCCGTAACTACAACAAGCAATGGTGCTACGCACCGAACAACCTAACAAAAACTACTAAGAAAGTAAACAACAACCCAAGAAAGTCATCAGGTGAGACTAAGGGAAGGACTCCAGTGTCCTCGAACTGGACGTCAGCAAGCTGTCGTCCTCAGTAAGTACTCAGGCTCAAACCTGACATGTGACACCCAAAGAGAAAAGGGCACATGTCAGCAAAAATCTTCAAAGAGGGAAATTGAGACTTTTGTGCAAGGAACTAATGAAAGTAATGCAACTAGCAGTTTTAACATGATGATATGACATGACATTTAAAGAATGCAACATTTTAAAATGACATGATGATAACAAGCATGCACGTCGTAGCAGAAGCTACGAATCACTATTTCACAATTCACGAATCAATCACTTATCACATTGTGTATAGGGTTTACTCCTTACAGTTGAAGGTGTGGATCAGGCACACTTCTACGCTGCATGATAGCTTAACCCTACCCCTCCACATGTATCGAGTGTTGGTTTTCCAACAACATTGAGCTCGCTTCTGGATCACGAGCCAGGAAGTGTTTTTGGTTTGGCATAGGGTTGTGCCCGCAAAGCAGGTGCATATCCTCAATAGTTACAATTATTGTAGCGTATGCTACGTAATCACGATGGAACAATTTGATGCATGACATGACACAGCAATGAGCAGTTAAAAGTGCGTACCGTTAATTGAAAGTAAACGTGACAGGTTGCATAAAATGATAGCATGGTAAAGGTGTCAGATCTAGCTTTGCTGTCAAGCTAGATCTAGTTAGGGCGTCTAGGCGACTATCATTTTATCGCCTAGTCTCTTTTACGCTACAACACAAATTGGCCTAAAACATGGCCTAAACAAACACGGGCAAGTATCACTTTCCAGAACAACATCCGTAGTCTCAGTTTAACAATAGTCCAGATCCCCCTATGCGCTCCAAATCAATCATCCCAGCCTACAGTCCCATATTATTAATCTTTGATTAGTGAGTTACCACAGCGATGAAAACACAGTTTTTATCTTGTAAACATGCGGGTATGGGTTCTTACGGTTCAGGTATACCTTAACACGACGTGAGAGCTACACTGACGTCGGGTAGCGACGTCAGGGGTTGGACTCCGATAGCGCAAACGGTACTGCAGATGGCGGCGATGAACGACGATCAACCGGGTAGCGGTATGATCATCGATCAGCGACACAAAGGGGATGGATAGCAACACATCATCCTACAACATCGGGAGGGCATGCACAGCAGTATGGGAAGCACGGGAGATGGCCGATAGATCTGTCTATAGGTTCGGGTAGCACAGATCTGAAGTTGCACGTGAATCTAGAGTTTGCATGTGCATGGGAGGAGCTCCGGGGGTTGTAGCATCTAGGAAAGGACCTGGACGGATAGGGGGAAGGCCCGAGGGGCAGCCGGTGGCAACAGGATGGTCATCGGCGACAAGACAGCCTAGGCCGTGGGTTCAGGTAGCGGAAACGGCATTTTTTCGTGCGTATCCGGGTGTTTACGCTTTGTTTGCGGGAGGAGGAGGAAGAGTTATTGCGAGGGAAGCTAGGGGTGATAGGGGATGTCGATGGGAGTTCACCGGAGGAGGGGGACAGCCGGCGACGGCCTGTAGGGTACTGGCCAAATTTTTGAAGGGGGAGTAGGCTGACAGTTTTTGTAGGGTGTTTCGATATTTGCACGGAGTTTGCGAAAGGAGGAGGAGGAACTGACGCGGGGGGAGGCTGCCGGTGGATATGGGACTTCGAGGGGAAGCTAGGCCGGAAGTTTGGTGGTCATCGGAGGGCTAGAGAGGGCTGGTTGAATTTTTGAATGGGAGGGGCTGGCATCAGTTTTTGCAATAGGTTGGTGCTTGCACGTATTTTAAAGCAAGGAGGAGGGGGTGGTTGACGAGGGGAAGGCTGTCGGAGGTAGAGGAAGTCAATGGGAGGCTAGGCCAAAAGTTTGGTGGTTGCCAGAGGAGGGGAAGTGGCTGGCCAAATTTTAGAGGGGGGTGCACCGCAGGTTTTGTTTCAGCCCTAGTTTGCGTTTGGCATTATGAAGAATAAATGGTCTAAATGGCTCTAGGGTTTGGGTATTTTGTGTATTATAGGAGGAGAGAGGGTGATATAGAGGGGGTTTAGATTAGTTAAAACAGTGGGTTGAATAGCCCAATTAGGTGAGTATAAGGAAATTGTTTTGATAAAGTGTGTTGAAAAGGGTGTATGTTTAGGTGATTGGAGAGAGAGATTGTGAGAGGGTGGGGGTTGACTTAGGTTTAATTAGGTTAGTTAATTAATCAAGTTAATTAAGTTATGTGTATTAGAAGATGTTTAGTGGAAAAAGTGGGTCAAACGGTGTCTGATAATTAAGAGAAAAATACCGCGACGACCGTGTCGACGAGAGGGTCGAGACTAAGGAGATCGGTCACTGGCTAGGGTAACGGAAAACGGAACTAAAAATAGAAAGGTCTAACGACGAAGGTGAAAGCTACGACACCTCTTCGAACAAAGTTATTTTGTGGGAGAACGACCCGTGAAATGACGTTCAAAAATAATTCCACAACTAAATACTCTTCCAGAGGGTCACAACGGCAAATCACATCGTAGGTTTCGGATACAAGTAGAGGTCGAAATAAAACGCATACGAACAAAAGTACGCGCCCGAAAAACGTACGATCGGAAAGCGACCGTGACAAGACACATATGCTCATTAGATACTGAGTTCATCGAACAACCCAACGGATAATATTGACTAATCTGTCAATGATAACTCTCGGTGATGATAGGCAAGTTGGTCCTTAGACTTGAGGTCGTTGTACGAATCTATACATGAGCGATGTAACTTAGATCTCTGATCTAGCTACGGGGAAAGCCCCGTTGAAAGGTCTTTGGCAGTGTGACACTTGAAGCGTGTGAGGAGAGTAATGACCAAGAGACGATTCGTCTCTCCCGTTTATAGGGAGTTAGTATCGCACGTGTTCGTTCGATCTTTAGTAAAAACTCTAGCCAGAATATGTTGGAAGTAGTCCAACATTATTTGATTAAAGATCGATGAAGACTAACCTACTTCGAGCTCTTAGTGTTGACAGTTGACCATACCATATGCATGACTAAGCGGCATAGTTTTGACAAAGGGACTAAAACTGCTGTATTCATCACAGACACAGTCAGGGTGGTCCTGAAAATACTCATGTTAATGAATTAACCATATAATTATGATACCGAAATAGGGACAACACTTACTGCTCGTGGTCACTGCCGTCTGGGGTTTCGAGCCCCACCTGTAGTTGGGTCAGGCTGTAGGATCTCACACAAAGTGAGACCTTCATCAAGTAATAGGTAAATATTAGGGAGATTATACATCGGATGCATGTGAATTTATTGTTTCGTAAATAGTTTGCGATATAAGCTGTAGAATATTCAGGATGTGGGAAATTGCATTTGATGCAAGAGATTTTGACTATGTCATAAAATGTTTATGAGCATATTTTATATAGGATGAACACATAAGATGTGTACTTTAATGACGGAACATCATGGTCTAAACCCAGGTTCAAACGACATCCAAAACAGACTACAAAATTTGAAAATAAAGCCATAACTATGCAAATAGCCCATTGTGGGGATTGCAGGTCCGGCGCTTGCTAAGCGGGCGCCCGACCCGCATGGCGGATGGGCACCCGCATCTGCATGTACTGCAAGCACGTACTCAGCATGCGTCTGTGGGGTGCGTGCTGAGCACGTGCCTGGCTACGAGCGTGGGGACCACGTGGGGCCCACGTTCTAGGGTTTCGTGCCCATTGGTTTTTGTAGCTACAGTCTGCGAAACAATGTGGTTTTTGGCAACCTTTAGAGTCTCATTTGCGGGGACAGACGAATTTGAAATGGAGCGCCGTTTTTTCCTACGCGTTCACCATTCAACCCTCTTTGCAACGATGTAAGGCATCACTCTTGGAGATCAATGGTTGGAGAGATTTAATTGACCTAACATTACCTTGTGAAATGCATGATGTGCATTGAGAAAATTCTCCTAACGCACTTAGTCCCACATCAGTAATTGAGAAAGGGGAGGGGTCAACTGCCTATATAAATATGGGACAACCCCCTCCTTAAAACTTGCACCAAGCTCCAGATCTGAGAAGCTCCATTAAACATGAGCAAGCTCGGATCTAAGCTTAAATTAATATTCACTCTTCTTCCAAATTCTTCCTTACTCCTGATCGGGCTCTAGCAAAGCTACGAAGGAGTTTGGATCTGATCTAAAGTCTTGATGGAGGATCCACTCATGGTGAAACTTTCTGGAGCGCGTGGTTGGCTTGGCGACAAGGGTGTAGATCTCCTCGAGACGTGGTTCGGTTTGGTTCGGGATGCGGTTTAGCTCAGAAGTAGCGGCTCAGCCCTAACACGGGGTATTGCTTCGGAGATAAAGAAATGTAACTAAAAATGACGCTTCGTATTATGCGGAAATAAAGTGACAGGTATGTAGTTTAATATTCATGAGTTTATAATTGTAATAGTTTGATAGATCTATTCTTAGAGGTTGGCCGGACCCAAGACATGATAGTAGAGATTCTGGCTAGGGCTTATTCTTTAGGGCTATTCGTAAAATAGTTTTAAGATGTTTTCCACTACTTTTACAGCTTTCGGCGTCTGCCCGACTTAGCCGGACTTTGATTTTATAGCACTAAAGACCCACAAATCCTACACAAGGCACAAGCAAGCTAGTCCTGCATGACTACTTACATGCAGATCTTTAATGCTCCATTAGCACCTCAAATCAAGCCAACTTTCACAAATCCCTATATTGGCATGGTTTGTGCTTTTGTCACACAATTAACCCTCAATGCTTTACCTCGGCTAGAATCATTTCATGTTCCCTTTAACTTACACTGAAGAGCTCTCCTAGCTCATCTGAGCCTCTATTTCCTGACTGTTTGGCCTAAGTTAGCTAATTAACTAAGGTTGAAACTTAATTTTATTGATTCCAAACAAGTCATATGGTTCTAAAAAGTCTATCTAGTGAGTTTCAGGTCGAAATGAAGTCAAAAAAGGTCATTATGTGCAAAACAGGGGTTGGCACGACAGTGCATGTCAACTAGCACGACAGTGCATGTCAGCCAGGCATGTGTCAAAGAAGTGCCAAAGTGACACGACCGCAGGATCTAACATGGCCGTATAGATGAAACAGTAACTTTGCAAAATTCCTACTGGAGCCGACATGACCATGCATATTGCCACACAGCCATGCCACAATTGCAAAATTCCTGAAGAAGCTATTGTTCACTTGACACGACCGTGTATGTTGCCACACAATCGTGCCAAATATGCTGAATTTCTGAATAGCCTAGATTTGACCAGTTTGACAAGTCAAATGCCCAGAGTTGTCTCACAAGTATGGATAGGAGTTTCTATTGAAGATGAAGACGTATTCTATTGGGAGTTTCCATTTAAAAGAGTTTTATTCAAATCAAGAAGATATAGATTGAAAGATTTGGAGATTGATTGGGAGATTAAGGATTCTAATTAAAGAGGAATTCTAACTCTCTATAAAAGAGAGAGAGAGAGAGAGAGAGAGAGAGAGAGAGAGAGAGAGAGAGAGAGAGAGAGACATCCATTGGAGATTAATGCATACTGGCCAAAATTTCAAGTGATCCATCATCTTCCTAGATAGCCAAAAGTCATCTTCTACATCCAAGTTTCAAGAGTTGATCAAAGAAGAAGATTTGTAGACGTGAAGCTGAAAAATTGATAACTTTCTCTATATACACCAGAATCAAGTATGGTTTACGCCTACATAATCATCATGATACAATTTACACCATGGTGACATTTTTTATGTTATTCTTTGTATTTGATCAGTTTTGGTGTCAGATTGTATTTGTAGAATAACTTCATTCAGGAGCTATCTTTGAGCGTTATTTTCTCGAACAAGATTTTGTACGGTTCAATCACCAACCAGAAGTGTGATAAAAGTTTTCCTTTTTAGTTATAAAATGGATAAATCATCATGGATAGGTCGGAGTAAAGATGGGGAGCCTATGCAGGGAGCCACTCCGTTGAAAATCTGTGCTTTATGTGATACTCTAATTATTTGGTTAATTATTCTACGCGTAAAATTTTAATATGTGTCATGCCCCCTAATCACCCCTATTCGAAAAAATTTCGTTTCGACCTCTCTCCCCCCTTGCGATCACACATACGCATGTGCTCTCACTCATCAGCACCGACGATCACTGCTCCTGCTACTCGTAATTTCATCCTCCCCCTCTCCCTCCCTCCCTCTCCCTCCCTCTTAAACTCTAACCCTAGGCCTATATTAAAGTGCAGGAAGTGATTGTAGGGGAGGAGGGGGAGAGGGGAAGCAGTGGCAGTGGCAGGGCTGCTGCCCATCTCCCCCTCACTCCGTCGTTGCCCCTGCTCTCCCTCTCCTCCTTCAGATCAATTTAAATGAGGAGAGGGGGAGTAGGGGTGGTAGCAGGGGCCACCGTCGCCTTCTCCCCCACCCTTCATGCCTCCCACTACCTCCAACCCCGTCTCCTCATCCCCCCTGCCTCCCCCTACCTCTCCTCCTCCCACTCCCTCTCACTCCCACCCCTCCCCCCTCTCCCCTTCCATACTATTTTGCCTAAGTTGATATTTTTCTCTCTCAAGTTTACACAAATCTCGTAGGGTTCGGTGTGCCGAGGGTCTCAGTTGGCCATGGTTTCTTCATTTTTGCCTATTTGATTAGTATGGCTCTGAGTCAAGGTATTGTCCTTTGTCATTTAGATTGCTGCTAGCTTGAATTGTTGTTTAATCCTATGTATAATAGCATATATTTATTTTGTACATTGAGTTAAATTCGAAATAAAATTATTTTTTTCTGGATTCACGTGGAGGAGGGAGGCACAGCCCCCTCCTACCCCTGTGTTGTGGACCCGAAAACTACACACACAACCACACACACAGAGACTCACACACAAACACAAACACACACATATTTAGACATACATACATACATACATACATATAGACACATGTAGATCAATTTGAACCATTGATTTTCCCATCCAATAAATGTTATATATAGTATTCTTAAGTCACATGCATGCACAGATCGGTTGACGGCATCGGAACCTTCGTATTCAAATCATATAACTGGTTCATGGTTGCATGTGATTAGGAAATTAAATATAAATATTTATTAGATCTGTTTAGTGTGGATGGGTTAGATATGCAAAGGCATCGCGTATTAATCTTATATCTTATTTTATGTGTTTGTAAGTTCTTTTATTTAGTGCGGCATCACCTATCCATTGCTCTTCGAGTGCAAATGTAGAAAGTATTTGCAAATACATTCTCTTTCCACCATAGTGTACTCAGAGAACATTGTGTATGTGCTACAAAAATTTTCACGAAATGAAAGGGTAACGACCCGCTCTCAGGGGGCCATTACTTAATTGATACATTCGCATGTCTGCAGTTAACCAGTGAAAACAACATAGCCATAATGTAGAGATGTATAAAATACTCAAATAGGACACATTTATTACAGTCCATATAGTACAACATACTCAAACAACTCGCACGAGGATAAATGAAAGAAAAAGAAGTACATATAGAAATTTGTCACGCCTCGAATTCTAAAATCAACAGCCTCGGGGCCGAACTCTGGCTCCTCAGACTCAGTAGCCTCCTATTCATCATGTACGTCGTCTGACGGTGCCATGAAGGTGGAATCGTAAGTAGGTCACGACAATTCTAAAAATAGAAAGAAAAGCAGTGCACAAGTATAGAACATGCTAAATAAGGAAACATGCTAAAGATGTAGTTACAGAAAAGTGCGACAAGTACACTAAATGTAGTCATGCATACAAGTGCTATACGTGAGGTAAACGGTGACTGTGCAAGTACAATAAGTAACGTATAAGAGAAACCATGGTGATAGCAATAGTAAGACTAGCAGGCATGAACTGTAACAATAGTAAATATGCAGGCACAAAACAAGATGTACATAAAATCAATTTGTTATTGTAGTGCTAGTAGTAACTAGTTAAACTGTGAGACTTACATAGGAGAGTGTAGTATGCAACCATGGGTCACCTTGTTTGCCATAGGGAGCTAACCCAGGGCGTCTACACAAAACTTTTGAAACAGGTAGGAGATTTACTTTTAAAATAGCACGGGACGGGACATGTCAGGTGGCTCCGGTCTTAGCTTCCACACTCTCCCTACAATGAGTTACCCCAAACCCCAGTTAAGTGTCATGTGTATCAAGTATATGTTTATTACGAAATGTTCCACAAGATATTCCACAAGAGATTCCAAAAGATGTACCATAAGATATACCACATGATATTCCATACGATAATTCATTAACATTCATTGCTTCATAGATGGCATGCAGCAGGTGATGTGACTAGTTAAACGTGAGTAATCGTGCAATAAGTGTATCCAATGTTCATGCATAGTTTTCAAGTGAGAAAGTGAGAAGCACCAGAATATGGTAGGTAAGAGTTATCATGGTGAATATGAGTTTACATGCAAAGAAAGGTCGAAGTAACTCATTTGAAGGTGTTTACAATCAATGTTTGCAAATTGATGATAATTGGAATTCTAGCATTGATCCATACAAACATGGCCAGTCAGATTTGACCAAGCATGTCACTAGCCCTGGGTAGGGTGATCCAGACATGGATGCAAATGATCCTAGACACCGGCTGGTACCAATATTAAGAATGCCAATCATCACATCTGCTTCATCGATTACATTAATAAACAGTAGAGTAGTTCCCTATTTATTTAGATCTCTACCGCTATGACAGTTAAACCAGGACCACTGATTGACTTTCTCATTGAAAACCTGAAGGTTAGGGACCCATTTCAAGAACTTATGCTTTGAGCATGTAGTATTTCCATTAATACACAGTTTACCCAAGTAGATGGTCGCGTGCTACAACCACCCAAGTCGAATGATGGCAATGTTGTATGCTCAAAGGTTGTTCTGCAGTTGAGTATTTTCTTAATTAATTATTTCTCTAGTCGTTTGTTCAAGTCAATAGCTGTTCTAAGAAGATATGTGATGTCCTAAGTTCATACTAGTACACTGATATGCTCTTATTTTACATGATTAGTCGCATATTTCCACGATGCATTTCACCCTCCAAATCCTTGTTTTATACGCTTTTATACAACTATTTGGGAATATTTGACATTGAGAGCATTTGGCCTTATTTAAGCGATTTAGAGTGAAATCGGAGAAATTCGGAGTTAAGGGGATGAACGACGATGCGGGAGCACCGAGAAGGCTCATGATGACATGATTTAGGTGGAAAAGAAGAGGGCCAAAGAAGAGGAACGAAGAAGGAAGCAAGGAAATGAAACTTCCCACCCTTTTCAGCATTTCCAGTCCACTCGAACCGAGTGGATTTGCCACTCGGTCCGAGTGGGTAAGGTGCAAAGGAAGGTGCGAAGGACTTAGCAGCTGTCCGAGCTTGAAGGTCACTCGACTGAGTGTCATCACAACTCTGTCGAGTGAAAAATAAGACAGTACGACATTTTCAAGTGTTTCTCAGCCCTCTGAACTCGATTAAGTAGATGTGCTCACTCGACCGAGTGCCTATGTGACTCGGTCGATTCAAAATTTTTGCAGAGCGTTGTTTTCAAGCATATTTCACCATTGATTGCTCGACCGAGTGGACGAGGCACTCGGTCCAAGTGACTACCCCTTCAGATCGAAGATCAAAAAACTTCGGGGGCGACTCGACCGATGGCAAAGGCTACTCGACTGAGTGCCACCGCACTCGATCGAGTAAGAAAAAACAACCTAGATTTCTTGACAGCCTCTGATTCCTTGAAGATCTACTATCATTCCAGTTGAAAATTACTTTTCTGATATTTTTCAAGGATAATAGCCTTCATTAAGGTTCCAACACCACCAAGAGCGCATGAAATGGTGGTCGGGTGAAATCTGGGTAATTTTTACAAGATGGCACTGCAATGCTGGAATCTGCC
>JAULAV010006206.1:0-25000 GCA_030789695.1 Scilla litardierei
CCCGACAGAGTCGAACTGTTTCCTGTTGTCCGTGATGATGGCTCGGGGGATTCCAAACCTGGAGATGATGGAGTTCCATACGAAACTCTTTGCCTTCGTCCACATGATGGAAGCAAGGGGTTCGGCCTCGATCCACTTGGTGAAGTAGTCCACCGCCACAATTAGATATTTCCTCTGTCCTCGTCCCAAAGTGAACGGTCCGAGGATGTCGAGCCCCCATTTCGTGAAAGGTACGGGACTGACAATTGGAACGAGTTCCGACGGGGTTGATGAGCCGAGTTTGGCGAATCTCTGGCATTCCTGACACCTTTGGACATACTCAGTTGCGTCGGGGACCAGGGTTGGCCAGTAATATCCTTGTCTCAAGATTTTATTGGCGATCATCTTGCCTCCGTGGTGATTTCCGCAGATCCCCTCGTGCACCTCCCGAAGGATGTAGTCAGCCTCTTGAGGACTGAGGCATTTGAGGTAGGGGAGGATATCCGTCTTTGTCCATCGTCTTTTGTAAAGTACTCCTTCGTGGATTACGTATCGGAGTGCCTTCCTCTCCAAGGTTTGACGCTCGTCAGAGTCCATCGGCACTTCCCCATGAGAGAGGTATTGAACGATCGGATCCTTCCAGGTGGGGTCCCCGTCGATCGCCATCACCTCCTTCTCCTCTGTGCTGGGGAATCAGAGATTCTCCACGTAGATGGTGCGGCCCAACTCTTTGGTCGAGGAGGAAGCCAATTTGGATAGAGCATCTGCGCGTGCATTCTCTGACCGAGGAAGGTGTAGGGTCTCAGCCTTCTTAAATTTGGACAGCTCGGCCCTGGCTGTGGCTAGGTAGCTCTGCATCGCCTCTTCGTGCGCCTCGTAATTCCCCTGTAGTTGGTTGATGACGACATTTGAGTCTCTGAGGAGCCACGCGGAGTCGGCCCCGAGTTCTCTGACTAGCCTCAGACCGTATATTGCGGCCTCGTATTCGGCCACATTGTTGGTGGCCAGGAATTTGAACCAAAGCGCATACTCTACGACACTTCCCTCGGGAGACCGGATCGCGATCCCGGCTCCACTGCCCGACCGGGTCGCAATCCCATCTACATGGTCTATCCAAGTGTCCTGGTCCTCTGGATGACCATTAAGAACGACATCAGTCGAAAGGAAGGATAGGGTAGGGTAGTTACGATGTCCGAGCTTTCTCCAGAGGGGTTCCCCCCTTCTATGGTGCATTCGACGATGAAGTCTGCCAGAGCCTGCCCTTTAATGGCAGTGCGTGGTTTGAACCGTAGGTCAAACTCGCTTAGTTCCACTCCCTAATTCAACATCCTTCCCATCCGATCGAATCTCTTGAGGTTTTGCTCCAGCTGGAAGTCGGTAAGGACCAGTATAGTGTGGGCTTGGAAGTAGGGCCGGAGTCGATGGGCTGAGAGAACGAGGACGTATGCCAGATTTTCCATATGCGTGTACCACCCCTCCGCGTCCTTTAGGACCCGACTGGTATAATATACTGGCCTCTGCACTCCGCCGTCCTCCCTGACCAGCACCGAGCTTACTGCCTCTCCCGTACAAGCTAGGTAGAGGCTCAACGACTCTCCTTCTCGCGGTTTGGATAGGAGTGGGGGACTGCGGAGGTATTCCTTGAGTTTGGCAAATGCTCGGGAGCAATCCTCGTCCCACGGTATCGTCTTCCTATTGTCGGTCGGCTTTGCGATTGCTTTCCTCAGAGTCTTGAAGAATGGAAGGGATTTTTCTGTCGATTTGGATAGAAATCACCCTAGAGCGACGATGCGTCCATTCAACCTCTGCAGCTCCTTAATTGTCGTCGGCTCCTGCATGTTGATCAGCGCCTCGATCTTGTCAGGGTTAGCCTCGATGCCACGATTGGTGATCATGAACCCTAAGAACTTGCCTGCTCTCACCCCGAATGTGCACTTCGTGGGATTGAGCCGGATGTTATGTCTTCGCAACCGCTCGAAGGTTTCCCTGTGGTCGGCGATGTGATCTCCCGGGTCCTTCGACTTGACCAACATGTCATCGATGTAGACCTCCAGGTTCCTTCCTATCTGGGAGTCGAAAACCTTGTTGACCATTCTCTGGTAGGTGGCCCCGGCGTCTTTAAACCAAAAGGCATCTTCTTGTAGCAGAAGGTCTCCTTATCTGTCGTAAAGGCTATCATCTCTTCATCTCGGGGGTCCATGTGGATTTGATTGTACCTGAAGTAGGCGTCCATAAAGCTGAGCATTTCATACCCTGAGACATTGTCCACGAGGTGGTCGAGTGGCAAAGGGTAGCTGTCCTTGGGGCACGCTTTGTTGTGGTCACTGAAGTACACACATATTCGCCACTTTCTGTTGGGCTTCTTGACCATTACAATGTTTGATAGCCACTATGGGTACCAGACTTCTCGGATAAAGCCGGCGTCGCAGAGGCGTTCCACCTCCTCGGAGGCAGCCCTCATCTTTTCTCCACATATATTCCGCTTCTTCTGTCTGACTGGCTTGAAATTGGGGTCGACATTCAGCCTATGCATAATCACTCGGGGATCAACACCGGGCATGTCGTCAGGCGACCATGCGAAGACGTCAAGGTTCGCCTCCAAGCATTCGATCAATCGGCTTCTCAAGTCCGAGCCCAGCCCCGACCCGATGTAGACGAATCTTCCTTCGACACTCGTGACTGGGATCTGCTCCGGTTCTTCGACGGGTTCAGGTCTCGGCCCGTGCCTCAGGTCAAGCATGGCCATCGAGTCGTCAGGTTGCCCCGCGGGTTTTTCATCTGCAGTTGGTAGCAGATCTTTAGTTTCCCAGCGTCGTCGTCGACTAGCCCGATTCCTCTCGGGGTCCGGAACCTGATCGTTCGGTGGAGGGTCGAGACCACCGCCCCAACAGTGTTGAGGAGCAGGCGACCGATGATCCCATTATACGCCGACCCGATCCTTAGCACCACAAACTCCACCGTCAGGGTTACTGAGTCAGGTGGCCCTCCGAGCGTGACCGGGAGGTGGATCACCCCAACGATGTGTGTGGAGTGACCCGTGAAGCCCAACATGGGCCCCGAGCTTGGCTCCAGGTCCTTGTCCTGTAGCCCCATCCTTTCTAAAGTCGTCATAAAAAGGATGTCACAAGAGCTACCAGTATTGACTAGCAGTCATCGGACTACGGACGTGTCGATGACTATGGACACCATTAGTGCTTCGTCTGGCCGTGGCTTCTCCCTCGCCACACCTGCCCCACCGACTCGGAGGGGCGGTGGAGGGCTCCTGCACTCCATACCATAGTCCCCCTCACGGTTGGCCCGAGGCTGCCCCGGTGCCCCGACCGGAAGCGTGCACCCGGGAGTCATGATCCCTTCCCGCCGGCCGTGGCTGGCTCGTCTTAAAAGATGTGAGGGCTACTCCCAAGTGCAGGAGATCGATCAAGCAGTGAACCTGGAGAGTCAGGTATCGAATCCATGGGACAGTCGACCTGTAAACCAAAAGAATCAATTTCAAAAGATTAATAAAGCTATGAAAAATTACCAACTTTCGATTGTGAAACAATTGTGATGATGGTTTAAGTAAACAAGAAATTAAAACTAAAGCAAGTATGGAGAGTCGATATAGAGAGCAAATAAGAGGAGCATGTGTCGGTTGTGATTTCGTTAAGGGTTTTGTGATCGATGATTTTGAATATCTTTTCTATAACTCAACATCTCATCCGACTAGGGCATGAGAACGTCAGAAAGTACGGCGATAAAGCGTGTAAACAAGAGTGCCAAAAAGTAATCACATATATCGTCGATTTCACAAAGAAAGTACGCACAAGTGCCCTCTCGGGTCATGATATGTCCTCTCGGAGCGTATCACGAATAAGTCTTACTCAGATCATATTCAATTAAGCATGCACACGTCTCCGATTAGCATACTTAATAAGATTATACATAGAAATCGATGAAATACATGATTAAAACATGTATATGGGGCAAAAAGATAACAAAATCAACGATCACATAGCCCTAACTACATCACAACCGACACACGAGGTCACTAGCCACGCTTGGAGATGAGAAAACTCAGTTTTATTAGCAAATACATGATCAAAACGTCAAAATACATGCTAAATACGTGAAATACAGAAGTAAAATTGAGATTTCTATCACCAAAACTCTTCAAAAAGCCTATGAAATTCTTCTGTAAGACCCTCTATTCTCTGTTTCCAAAGCCCCAGAAAATCTCACGAAAATACGCTCTGTAACCCCTCCAATACGCTCAAAATACGCTCAAAACTGGTGTAGAATACCCTCTGGAATACTAGGGTATTTATAGGGGATTTTAAGTCGGTTTGGATCCGAAAATATTGCTCAAATCCACTTAATACCCGCTCGGATCCGCTACCCGCGAGCGGCGCAATTCTGGGCCGTTGGATGAAAGCGGGATGCGATGAGGAGCTGACACGTGTCGAAGCAGATCGGATCCGCGCTCGCATCCGCTTTCATCTCCGAAGCCTGCTCAGAGTTGATCAGGGCCGTTGGATCGAGATCGTGCGATCAGTACTTCGCCACGTCGCCCGTAATGAATCGCCGCTTTACATGAGCTTCGGCAGTTCGTGGCCGCTGGATTGATAGCTAGACGACTCAAATCTTGCTACGTCGCCCCGCTGTATATGCATCTCGTGTCTCGATTCGAATCGAAGCTGGGGCGCTTTCAGCCATTGGATCTTGATCTATCGGTCCAGAGCTCGCCACGTCGCTCCTCCTGCGTTCGAAAATTATTTCGAATCGAAATCCATCGCATCCGTCCGTTCGCACAGCAGCCTCATAGGATCACGCCACGTAGCCCCGGATTGCTGATTTTGCCCGTTCCGTGCTCCTTGCGTGCGGGCCGTTGGATCGAGATCCAACAGCCAAGATCGTTCCACCTCGTACGCTTGTACGCTCAGCTTCGCAGCGCTGCTGTCCGTTGGATGAGGCGAGAGACGCCAGATTGTCGCCACGTGGCAGCACGGGATTGGGCGGTGACAGTATATCTGTAATTCGTGCGTATTTCTCCATTTAAACTGTATTCTGCATTCAAAAATACACAGTAATTAGCACAGATCTCAGAAAAATACGAATAAATAGTCGTTGGAATCGTGAGATCGAGATCTTTCTATGAAAAATATAAAAAGGCAGAAATACTCAATAAAATTCATGTTTTGTGCACAAATAAAGTAATTTCTCTAATAAATGATGATATTAAAATAAGAACATATTAGAGACCAATTAAGCATCATAGAAGCACAAAATAGGGCTAAATGGGGGGTTAAATATGCAATATTCAACCCGAATCAGTGGCGGGGGCCGGCGCCCGACGCCGGGGCCGTGCCCCTCTTTCGCTGCAGAGGATGGAGCCGTGGCATTGTCGGCGTGGTTGTTGTACGTGGGTGTCAGTTCGGTTCCCACAAACGGCGCCAGTTGTTTACGGGTGTTTTCTCACCACAGGATCGTTGACCGGGATTGAGCGGTCAACGTGGTCAAGGGGTCAGTTGTGATCCCTTGGGTGCACCGAGCACACGTGCACTCAGTGCGGGTCGGAGATGGAGTCGGGGTCGAGCGCCGGCTCCGAGCGGAGCGTCGGTTCTTGGTTGAAGCAGAGCGGAGGGGAAGCCTCGACTCGGTTTCGATGGGCTCGGCCTCGGTCGAACGAGTGTCGAGGGGTAACCTCAGTGCCTCGGTCAGCTTCTTCCTGAATAGACGAGAAACTCGTCAGGGTGGCCGGACCGTGGTTCTGGTCGTATCCCCTCCGATGCCTAAGTCAGATCAGGGTCTGAAGGGTACTCGGCGGGGTAGGCACGACTCGAGAGGAGATCGATACGCTGACCCACAGCGCGTGCAGGGGGAGAGAAAAGGAATGGCGGAAGACCAAGGTCGTCAATGGTATACCTTGGATTAGAATACCTGGGGTTCGATCCTTTGCTCTGTTGCCCCTCTGGTCCTTTTATATGGTCTTTACCGTGATGGCCCCTTGCCCACGTGGTCATGCCGTCCGCCTCCACTCGTGCCCTCGAGATCCGTCCCCACGATGTCGCCTGCCAACGTCATGGGGGAGCCGATTGGCCCCCGTCCACGCCGTCATGCCGTCCGCCTCCACTCGTACCCTCGAGATCCATCCCCACGATGTTGCCTGCCAGCGTCATAGGGGAGCCGATTACCGGTCATGGGCCTTTAGGCCTTACACCCCGGGGGAGTGGTTTCTTCCGGGGATCGTGGGCTGGCTACGAGCGTGTCGAACCGTGGACGGTTCGAGCTCTTGGGGGCCTCACTGAGGGGGCCGCGTTTTCTCCATGGGCCTCGTCCGGTGGGGCCCAATCTCTCTAGCAGGCTTCTGGCCCACCGCTGGGTCTTGGGCATCCATCCTACAGGCTCTTCCAAAATAGTCGTATCAAGGACAAAACTAGACGTGCTCAATATTACAGATTGGGGAGATTGACAAAATTGGACGAGCTCTCAATTCACTCCCTCGTTCGCCAGCTAGGAATCAAGCAACCACAACGGCTCGCAGCGTTCATGGCCTTCTTCCTGATGGCCGCTCCCTACGCCACAGAGAGCGCGATCTCCCGCGGAACCGTCGTGTCCTACATTACTCCACGCGTTAATTATGCACGTGGCATGGGCAGACTCACGGCCGCATGCTACAATGGCATTAGAGAGCTCAACGCAGTTGCAACGACCACGAAGGACCGCCAGGATGCATGCACTTGCCTCAAGGGGGCGGCTGCTAGAATGACAGGCCTCAACGGAGGCCGTCTTGCTGGGCTCCCTAGCAGCTGTGGTGTCAACCTCCTTTACACTGTCAGCACATCCATGAACTGCGCCACGTAAGTCCCAACGTATTCATCTGATGCTCTGAACGTAATATATAAATTTAACCCATTTACATGATTTTGTTTTGCAGCGTGCATTAAGCTATTTTTGCGCCCACCCCAGTTGAAGACGTCAAAATAATAATAATAATAAAGTGAAAGCAGGAAGTTGGGTTGTCAATTATTGAAGTGTATGTTACCTGGTTTCGATCTGGCCGTGTTTGCTCGTGTGTTACGATGCTGTAGAACTTTCTACGTGAATAAATATTTGCTTAACGAGTAATGTCAATCTCTATCTCTAAAATGGATGCTACTCTTCTCCTTTCTTCTTGAGCTCTTAGTAGTAGAATTTGATCTAGAGAATCTGCTCATCAGCAACGCGGATGACTCGATCTGCCCAAAATTCTTTCTTCACAAACGCATCATTGTGTGTTGCTCCTCTTCACAAACGCATCCCCTTTCTTAGACGGCGGAGGACGTCGAGATGAAGGATCAGTAGGTGCCGGTCGCCGACGCCCAGTCCACTGTCGCCGATTTCGATTCCGCCTCTGTTCTTAATAGTAAACCCTAACCGTAGCTGATTTCTCCCGATTTCTCCCAATTATTTGCTATATTTATTCTGATTTCTATCGATCTGAGTGCATCTTTTAAGGATATCTCATCGCTGATTAAGGGAGGAGCTTTCATGAAAGAGATCAGGCGTATCGGGCCAAAGGTGAGACCTTTCCTCGATTTATCGGTCAAAATTAAATTTTGATTTATGGGTTTGCTCATTTCCTATCTAGGTTAGTGGAAATAAATATATGGATTGTTGTGTGTAGACTTAAATAGGTTTGTCCTGTGGGGAACAAGTTGGGCTGGGAGATTTGACAAGCTTTGCAGCATCGTTGGCACCTTCCGATTATACGTGGTCCTCTTCTTTGTGTGCAAATGGAATGGTTCGAAATGCTTCCCCTCAAGAGAGTATGATAGAGATGGTCACTATGTGTTTGGAATTGGAGAGAATTTAACTTCTCGCTGTAATTACCCTTAGCTCACCATTTTCAGAACTGTTGTATATATTTTTATTTTTTTATCTGTTATGCTAATTTGTTTTCATTGTATTTAAGTCTTATGTTTTTGGATACAAGAAATGACTATATTTTTGAAGTAAATTACTTATTTCAGTTTAGCTCCAATATTAATCTCAGTGGGTGTTCGCGCCCCGGGAGTGCACACACCCGGGACAAGCGACTCATAGTCTTACCACAAGCGCACGGTGTAGCGACGAGCGGGTATCGAACTCAGGGAGGAACAATGACAGTGTCTCCTTCCAATCACCTAGCTATCAAAATGGTCGAGAATAATTTGGGGTAAAATTGTCACAATCGTTCGAATGTCGATAGAAATATCAATAAAATAAAGTGCCTACTGATAGGGAATCCCCGCTACGGACCGTATCTCATCGTTGTGATTCATAGGTTTCATCATTGCTAGACTTGAATTTTAGGTGAACTAGTCACAACTAAATGTAGAATCAAGCTCATGCTCTCGCGCTATTGTCGGTCTATAGCAAACCTAGGGTAAGGCAGGGTAGGGCCCAATCTCTTGCAAACCCTAACCTAAGCCGCTAGCGTGAAGAACGACATCATCATTCAACCATATCTCGAGCCCACTCTCGTGCAAACTCGAGCTACGACCTAGGTTGAGATAGTTCCTACCCGTCCAATCTCTTGCAAACGGATATTGGTATAGAAACACGATTAAAAATCCTAGCTTTGGCCCAATCTCTTGCAAACCAATTCTAGAGAAGTCCAATCGTAAATTTAAATTGAATTTCTAGGGCTTCCTATCAATTGGGACCCAATCTCTTGCAAATCCCAATCAATATGAATCCCTAGCTATCCGTAATTAATCAATCCCAACCTAAGCATAATCAATTCTAGCAAGAATTTCACCAATTCATCACAATTTCGAAATAGGGTCCATAGGATTCATCCATACGCCCTAAGACGATAAAACTACTCACTAATCATCATGCAATTCATAAGAAAATCAATAACAAAATCAACACAATTCATTGCAATAGAGAAATTATCAACAAAAATAGGATTTTTGATAAGAAGAGAGACAAACCAATGAGAATCCAATAGCATCCAACAAAAGTAGCCTTTTTAATCTCTCAAAGACAAGCTAAATCTAATGATCTAAAAATCTCTCAAAAAGGCTGCCAAAAAGTATCAAAAAAGTCTTCTTCAACTAGGGCAAAAACTGGGTTTAAATACCCTTCAAAATTGCCCAAAAAATCGTGACCAAAACGCCCCTGCGCAGCCCAGAAATCGCACTTTACGCAGCAGGCCGAGCGGCTCAGTCGGCCGAGCGACAAATGTCACTCGGCCGAGTGACAAACCCTGTAAAATTCCAGTAAGTCGGGGGTCTTGGGGGGTCTGTCTTCGGAGGTGACTCGGCCGAGTGGCTTTACTCACTCGGCCGAGGGGCATTAGGTACTCGGCCGAGTCATAACTCTGAAATCGACTGACGGATTCCAGTAAGTCGGCTCCTTCGATGGGTGGATTTGCCCATGCCACTCGGGCGAGGGGATCTCCATACTCGGCCGAGTGGACTATCGTCACTCGACCGCATGCACGCTGATTTCCTTCTGTGGTGCGTGTCCGGTCTGGTCGGCCGAGTGGTCTTCTTGCTCGGCCGAGTGAGTGCTTCACTCGGCTGAGTGAGACGCTGTAGATGCCCAATCTTCATCATTTCGCCTCCTCGTCGCTCCTACGTAGTTCCTTCTTCTTCCACTCATCTTCCAACGCCGAATGGCCCTCAAGAGAGCTGTGGGTGACACTCCGGAGTGGGTGCAAATCCTCTTGATCTCAAAATCACTCCAGATCGCTCCATATCTACTGAAATACGACAAAAACAAGAAATCGTGAAAATCATCGCAATATTGTTAATAATCGTGAAAAAACGCGATTTGAGCGATCAAAGTGGCATGTAAACATGCAGAAAAAGGGTGTAAAATATGGAGTGATCAAAATCCCCCAAGCTTACCTTTTACTCGTCCTCGAGGAAGATGAGTAAAAAGCGAACCCGACGGGCAAAATAATGGAAAAGAAGGAAAAATAAAAATAAAAATAAAAATAGAATAGAAAGCGAAGAAGGGGGGTGCTAGATCATTTTTATCAGGATGTGGGTTTTGCTTACTCATATAGCATACATCGAATATAAAACACATGTCACAGACTTTTATCTCGATATCATAGTATAATGATGCATTCGAAATAGAAAACCCCAAAATATCAAAATAGCATGAAATATGGAATCATTCTAGGATTAACATCGTCTGAAGCATCTAAAGCGGTATGCATAATCATAGATCACACACTTTTCAATTGAATACTTTCTATAAGGAGTATAAGAGATATCACATGATATGGAATAGTAAGAATAGAAAAGTATGGTTTTCATGAAATGAATGCTAAGTGTCGATTTCTGGATTTCGTGAAACTTTAGCAATCTCACCGAGTATAGAAGATTACTTAGCCTAGGTTGTCATGCACCGTCAAGTAGTCACTCTCTCACACATCATTGGATCCTCTCCCCCAAGCTTATCCATAAGAGTGGTGGTATAAACAAATCAATATGTACATTCCCCATTTCTTTTGAAGCTCCAAAAAAAATAAAAATAAAAACAAAAGGGGGAATAAAAATAGAAATCAGACAGTCACCTGTAGAAGAAATTACAGTCGAATGTGTTAGGACAGTCGCCTGTCAAATAAATTACGGGGGGCCTGCTGCACAGTAAAATTTTGAAGAAATTTTGAGCCATCTCTCGGAAAAAATGGTGACAATTGGTCAGTCGCCTGTTGACAAAAATAAAGCCGCCTGGCGGAAGACCAGTCGCCTAGAAAATGACCATCAGTCACCTTGTAAGAATAAGAGTTATGAAGACTAAAAACTGGAGATTGGGCAGTCGACTGAAGAAGAAAAATCAGTCGTATGTCCTGGTTCTAAAATCTAGAATGGAGTTAGAATCAAGGAAAAGAGACTACTCACCCTTAGACATATACTCTAATAACTCTAATAGCTTCAAATCACTATCATTAACATATACATTAACATATATAAGACGCATATGAATCCAATCATAAAATCAACAAAAATCTCGAATAAATCTCATTGAAAACATATATGAAAATATGACATATATGAATATGAGATATGAAAATGATCAGATGAGCTCAAAATAGGTTATAACATATACAAATGAGCTCTTAAATCTCAAATTCACCCATAATCCCTAATTCTCTACGCAACCTCACAAATGAGTCTTCTTTAAGAGGTTTAGTGAAGATGTCGGCGATTTGTTTTTGGGTTTCAATATACTCTAAGATAATGTCCTTCTTAGCTACATGATCATTTATAAAATGGTGTCTTACATCTATGTGTTTGGCATGGGAGTGGTGTACCAGATTTTTGGAAAGACATATTGCACTTTGGTTATCAACCATGATATGGCAAGTATCTCAATTGACATCATAGTCCTTGAGTGTCTGTCTCATCCAAAGAACTTGTGCACATGCAAGACCCACTGCAATATATTCCGCTTCAGTCGTGGACAATGATACTGAGTTCTGTTTCTTGAAAAACCAAGAAATTAGGGAATTTCCTTAAAATAGCAAGTGCCACCAGTACTCTTCCTATCGGATTCGCATCCGACAAAATCGGCATCACTATATGAGATAAAATCATATGGGCTAGACTTAGGGTAAAATAACCCATAATCTAGTGTATGATTGAGGTAATGAAAAATTCGTTTAACCGTAATCAAGTGTGAATCCTTAGGTCTAGCTTTATATCTAGCACAAAGACATACGGAGAACATAATATCGGGCCTACTAGCAGTTAAGTAAAGTACCGATCATACCTTGATATAGATGAATGTCTACATCTTTCCCGTTCTCATCGTTATATAGATGGGTTGTCGTAATCATGGGAGTCCGCTTACTTGAATACGATTACATCATGAATCGCTTGATAAGCTCCCCGGTGTACTTTGTTTGATGTATGAAAGTCACATCCTTCATTTGCTGAATTTGTAGTTCAAGGAAGTAGTTGAGCTCACCCATATGGCTCTTCTCAAATTCATCCTTCATAGACTTAGAAAACTCTTGGCAAAGATTAAAGTTAGTAGAACCAAATATTATATCATCTACATAAACTTGAATTAAAGGAATGCCATTTTCATAATCTTTAATGAAAAGAGTTGAATCAACTTCACCCATTTAAAAACCTAAATCCAAAAGAAAGGTTTTGAGTTGATCATACCAAGCTCTAGGAGCATGTCTCAACCAGCTAGCGCTTTCTAAAGTTTGAAAACATATTTTGGAAAATTTTCATGTATGAAATCGGGTGGTTGAGAACCATAAACTTCTTCGTTAATAATACCATTTAAAAATACACTTTTAACATCTATTTGAAATAATTTAAAATTTTTATGAGATACAAAAGATAAAAGCAACCTAATAGCTTCTAATCTAGCTAGGGGCAAAGGATTCTTCGAAATCAATACCTTCCGCTTGCTGGTAGCCTTAAGCTACTAACCTTGCTTTGTTCCTTGTGATGACCTCGTTCTCATCCGTCTTGTTCTTAAAAATCCATTTGGTCCCAATGACTTGAGGACCATTTGGAAGAGGGACGAGCTCCCAAAATTCATTTCTTTTAAATTGCATGAGCTCCTCTTCCATTGCAACTATCCACGAGCTATCTTCACAAGCTTCTTGGATGTTATTTGGCTCAATGATGGAGACAAAGGCGCAATGAGAGAATTCATCAATCCTTGACCTTGTTCGGACACCCATACAAATGTCTCCAATTATTTGGTCATGGGGGTGGTTAGGAACGATCGGATAGGCTTTGGGAATACCTGGATCACTTGGAACATTCTCAATATTTTCATTAGTATTGTTAGTCTCCATAATAGAATCATTAATTTTATTGTTACTAATGTAATCACATAAAAAATCTACACTATCATCGACAACATGAGGAATATCAAAATCTTCATAAAATTAAACGTGTTGTTAGTCCTCGATCGTTGATGAGGTTTTATTGTATATCCGATAGGCTTTGCTACTTGTGGAATATCCAACAAAGATTCCTTCTTCGGATCTTGGCTCAAATTTATCTAAGTTACCATAGGTGTTCTTTATGAAACATTTTAAACCAAAAACATGAAAATATTTAACTTGTGGCTTTTTAGCATAAAATAATTCAAAACAAGTTTTGTTCATTCGGGGCCTCACTAGGATCCTGTTTAGCACATAACATGTCGTATGCACCGCCTCCGTCCTGTTGAAAGCAACGATCTAGGATCTCTAGTTTGATGATAACAAAAGTGTACGAACTATTTAATGTGTTTTCATGAATGACAAAGTAGTAAATCTACATTTGATGACTAAGTCAAAGCGGTAGAGAAATTACTAATCATATAGCAAATTGGGAGAGAGAGAAAGTGCTATTTACATAGCAATGGGACTTGGTCAAATATGGGATGAGATGGAGAGAATCCCATTGGATTGATTCATATCAATTTGTGATGAAGTCTAATCCCATGCCAAATCATATTCGAATTTCATACTCATCACAAATCTCTTTAAAATCCCAAATAGAATTAAAACAAATCCTATTCAAAGTTCAAATCCCAAATACTTAGGGATTCTTCAATAGCCGAATTTGTCATACCCATCTCTTCCTTGGCCGACCCAATACCATAGCCATCTCATATAAAAACCCTCTTCTTCATGAGAGAAAAGGGAGCGACAAAATACAAAGAAGAAAAAAAGGATTGCGGCCACAAGCCTCCAAAGCTAAAAGATAAAAACTCCTTTGCCGAAACATTGTCAAGACAAAGATCTACAAGCCGCAAGCTGTCCAAGGCCTAAACACACAAGTCACATTACCTTGCTGCAAGCCTTTACTTCCCATCATCATCTCATATAGCCAAGCAAACCAAAAGCAAGGTGCAGCCAATAAACCAATAGATAAATCCCTAGCCTACAACAAAAGGATACCGCATGCAACAAAACCCTAGGGGGAATACACTTCGCGGTAAACACCAAGAAAGGGGACGACAACCAAGAAAGTTTTTCCCGGTGCAACATTACGCAAACCCAAAGCCAGAAATCCTGAAGCTCTAACTTTCTCATCATCACCAAGTAAAGGGGGCAGGCATCTCCAACTCAACATTGCTGCACCAAGAGCTCTCGTCGACAGATCATCTCCTTCTCACTAACGAAGTGCACATTACTGTGGAGAACATCTAACCACTGTCGTTCGCTGCATCATCCACCAGAGAAGAAACCAAAGCATACCTTTGCTGTCGAAGGAGTTCTCCTAGCACGCCGTCGTGGAGTGCACACGTTACTGCCATCTCCTTCCTTGCCATCGATGTCTTACCGTGAAAAGAAGAAGCTGCCACCTCGTCACTGCTGGAGAAGCCACGATGCATGCCCTAGAGCCCTCGTCACTACCGTCGAGATCCAGTTGCATAACCATCATGCCAAGCTCCATTGCTTGCCGCAACCCTGGTGATACAGAAGAAGAACGTGAACCCTCAAGTCACCGTTGACATCAGCCCTCACCGTAATTCTTCCTACTACCATGGAGAATGAAGCTGACCCTGTCGCCGTGGAGTTTACCGCCGTCTAGGCGGTGCTGCTGGAGTCGAGGGAGCGCCGTCGAAGAGTTGGGTTGTCGACGAAGTCAAAACCCACGCACATATATCTCCGAGGTGGAACGGAAAAAGGGTTAGGTTTTGCATGAAAAACGAGCTGACGTGGATAAGTTAGGTTGCTGTGCACATAGACCGCATCATTTTGAGTTTGAACTGAAATTACTTTGTGCTCAACCATAGTGCTATTTGAGCCACAGATTGATTTCCACATGTCAAATCGAGACATCGTTTGCGTCAGACTGAAGCTGACAATGTACATATTGACAGAGACGACTACACAAATATGAACTGAGCATTTCTGAACTCTTTACTCTTTATATTCGTGTATTAGTGTGTTGATCTCTATAGGGGAAACTTTACCACTTTTGTATTCTTTTGAGACTTGTTTAGTCTAGGACTAGACAAGAGGGTCTTGACAAGTAGGACTTGTCAAGATAGAGCATTTACTAGGTTGATAGTGTTCTGCACTTGGGGAGTGTGGTACGTTCTAGGTGGGGAGCAGGGAGCTCATTACCCTTTATAGTTGTACAAAAGGAACATATTAAGGTTAGTATTTACTTGGGGGCTGGAGTAGGTCGTGGGACGACCAAACCAGGGTATATCTACGCGTATTCTGTGATTGCTTCATATTTAACATGCTTGTGATTATTAACTGGGTGTGATTTCTTGTGGGCTGCGCGAGAATTATCTATAAGCCTATTCACCCCCCTTTAGGCTTAGATCCAGATCCAACACTCCCAAAATTGTAGTCCAAGATGACTATCATGGGGCATGGTGCGTGCACACTCAATTAGGGTCCTATTTTTTCTCTCAACAACATCATTTTAAGTTGATGCACGAGGAAAAGAAAAGTTTTGAGTAATCTCATTGTCAGCACAAAACTTAGTGAAAAATTCATTCTCGAATTCTCCTCCATGATCACTACGAATAGTGATAATGGTGGTTCCTAAGAGATTTTGAATTTTCTTTGTAACTATAGTAAACTCTTCAAAGACTTCATTTTTATTGGTTAAAAATGAAACCCAAGTAAATCTAGAGAAGTCATCTACGACGACTAATCCATAATGAGCATTACCTAAAGATGCGGTTCTAGTTGGTCCAAATAAATCTAAATGAAGTAATTCTAGGGGCCTCTTAGAAGTTATGACATCTTTAAGTTTAAAAGAAGATTTACTTAGTTTACCTCTTTGACATGAATCACAAAATTTTTTCTTACTAAAAGAAATCTTCGGAAAACCTTTAACTAGATCATGTTTAGCTAACTTATATAAGTGCTTAAAATAAGCATGACCAAAATGGTGATGCCATAATAGTTGTTCATTTGTATTAGCAACTAAGCAATGTTCTATGGTTATAGGCAAGCTTAAATAATAAATATTTTTACACATAGTACCGAAAAATAAAACATGTGAATCATTATCAACAATATTACAAATACCATCTCCAAAGTTAACCTTGTAACCCTTGTCACAAAGTTGACTTATGGAGATAATGTTATGACATAAACCACTGACTAAATAAACATTTGTAATAAGAGGTTTGGAAAGATTACAGACTTTGCCTACTTCAATGATGGTTCCCTTTTGATCGCCTCTGAAAGTGACCGTTGCACCGTCCTTGATGTGAACCACTTCGGAAAGCAATATGTGATCTCCCGTCATGTGTTTGGAGCAACCGTTATCGAGTATCCATCCTTTCCTTTTAGAGCTAATATGTCTATTATTGCTCTATTTCTTGTTCTTGTGTACCTACATAATATACCATAAGCTCATGGTACCCAAGCTTGTTGGGTCCAAGGGGATTAGCCCTTTGGAAACCAAGTCCATGTGGACTTTGGCTTCGCAACATAGTTACCACTATTTATCACATCGAAAAAATAAGAATTGACATAAAGCATTCTTATCATTTGTGCTACTATTCTTAGGACCCCAAATAGTGTATGTTTTGGGTGTCCTCTTCCTAGTTGCATGCACATTTGGTTGAGGTCTATGTGGTGCATGTTTCCTAAGAGCATGAGATCTAGCATATGAAGGTGGAGGTGGATAAGAATGAGACACATATGTGTTATATGCAAATTGAGGAACATGCATATTACATGAAACATATGGAGCATGCATGTGATGTGGTGGATGTGCATGAGCATACATGGAAGGATTATGTGCATGAACATATGAATGTGTCGGAGCACGTGCATGAGTATTTCTCAAGTGTGTGTTTGCACGTGCCCGTGGGTGTGGAGCATAAAATGTGTCATAAGTGTCCACATGTGAAGTAAGAGATTTTCTACGTGTGTGAGTGTTAGTGTACATATAGGCATATCCTTTCTTTTGGTTTTCACCCTTAGTGGGTTTCTTGCCAAAAGGAGAGTGTGAAGTGGTGGCCTTCTTGGTAGGTTTGCTACCAATAGTGTTTTTGACACCACTAGTAGATGTACCGGAGGATGGCCTCACAAAATCTATAGTTACACCACTATAGGAGATGCGAGGTTTGGATACATTTTCTTCCACATAACCAAGTCCAACACGATGTGTGGCCAAAAATTGGTTTGAAAGCAATTCATCCAATCGCCATTTTCCTTCGTTAAATTTCTTAACTTAGGAGGACATGAGCTCATATTTCTCCCAAAGGGGAGAAATATTAATATCCAAAGTGGACACACGTGTTTTGAGCTCGTGTACTTGAGTTTTAAGAGAATCATTCTCAATACCCAATTGTGTGTTTTGAGAAACTAGATCAACACTATCTTTTGAAGAACCATGATCTAGTTGAGATTTGAGGGAATTCACCTCATTTCTCAAAATGCCATTTTGAGATACCTAATTGGCTTTCTCAAGTGTAAGTGTGTCAACAATGATGTCATTGTTGATGATGAATGTCATGGATGATCTACTAATATTTGATGTCTTCAAATTAGTATATCTAAGCATAAGAGATTGAAACATAGAAAATAATTCTTCGTTAGCAATACGAAGTTCATCCATAGTTACCTCGGGTTTATCATTCTTACTATCGATTCCATCAGAGAATGTATCTTCTCGGGCCATGAAGCACATATATGCACTCTCATCCTTCTCATCATCAGATTCGCTCGAGGAATCTCCACTTGAGTCATGAAAAGTCCCAACAAGTTCTTTCTTCTTGTTCTTCTTGAATTTGTCGGACTTGTGGTACTTTGGTGCTTTCCACTTTTCTTTGTTTCTTAGCATTGGGCAATCCTTCATGATGTGCACTGGCTTGTTACACTTAAAACAAATAGAAGGGGAATTGTTAGTGGAATCAAATTTAGATTTGGAAGGGAATTTACCTTTACGAAAGAAGCATTGGAATTTCTTCGCCATTTGCGCCATTTCTTCCAAGTCCATTTTGTTCTCGGATTCATCACTATCGGAGGATGAAGAGGTAGCCTTGAATGCTAACGCCCTATTCTTTGCGTTCGTTGAATTCATCATAGCTATAGTCTTCATTCGGTTCTCCCTTCTTACTTTGTAAGACATGAGAGTACCGATGAGATTCACCACTATAGTTTTTCATGGCATTGACCTACTCAATGGCAATAGCTCTTCTTTTCCATTTTGAGGCTATTCCCATAATTATCTTTCGTACCTTTTCTTGTTGTGTATATACTTGATCGAGAGCTTCAAGATCATTGGTAATGTCGATGAAACAACCGTACATTGTTGCAATGTTCTCACTTTCCTGCATATGAAACATGTCGAAGTTTTGTATATCAACATATAACTTTGAAAATTTTACCTTGTGCGTCTCCTCGTGGGTGATGACGAGATGGTTCCATATTTGATATGCACTCTACATGTGCATATCTTATTGAACTCATCCGGATCCAATGCGCAATGAAGAGCAATCATTGCTTTGGCATTGTTCACCTCGGCTGACTTCTCAGTGGGAGTCCATTTGTTGAAATCTTCTTCGGTGGGTTCAACGTACTCCTTATGGAGGATTCTCCAAAGAGAAGCACTCCTTAGGATGTCTCCATACGGCACTTCCAATTGCCGAAATTCATTCCATTGAAATGCGAAGGACAAACCATTGATTATCCTTCGAAAACGGTAGAAGCACCATCACGATCGTGATTATTGTACGAAGGAGGTGGAGGAAATTTGTTTTTGTTGGATGCCATAGCTATAAACCATGTGCTTCGATACCAATTATAGGGACCCTCGCTATGAGGAAAACACTAGAAGAGTGGTTGAATAGTGTTTATAAAATTTAAACGGTAGTTATACCAATTTAAATCCCTAACCAATAATAAATGCGGAAATGTTAATAAACCCAAAATGGAACAAGCTAACAAACAGATGTTTCAAGGGTTCGGATTACCCAAGTCCAATCCCGACTTGTTTCAGGTAATACTGCGTCCCTTCCACATGGTTACCACCCGATACTCAAGTTAGAACCCTAATTTGATGTTTCCTTTAAACCCACTTATAGCAACCCTACAAGTGTAATCGAGCAACAATCGATGTACTTGACTCCCATAACTTGGGATCAAGAAAATACACTCTCACAAACCGAGAGTGAAATCGAAATATGAGATAATGAAATTCGAAATGAAAAACACTTACAAACACATATGCCTTGAAGTAGAACTTGAAGGAGCAAGTGTGTGTGCGTTGATGTCTTTTCCAAGATGAGAGAACGCCCTTATACCTGTCTTCACCAAAGCTTGAAGCTCGGATTTGATTTAAGTTGGAAGACAAGATTAGAGTTGAGATTTCTAGGGCTTGAGAGTTAAGGAAGAGAGAACTTGAGAGATTGAGCTTAGGAATGAATGCAAGATTTTCTAAGTGTTCAAGAGATCTCCAATGTAGCAGTAGGACACCCTTTTATAACTTCTCTAAACCCCTCAAGTAAATACCCAAAACCCCCTTTGAAATACTTATAGAAAAAGCCAACGGATAGAAAATAGACGCCAGACAGTCGACTGAGGAAGAACTCACAGTCACCTGCTGCACTGTGTCAGAGGGTAGGTGAGAATTCAATCGGTAACTTACCAAGTAGGACAATCGACTGATGAAGGTCGGACAGGAGCCTGCAAACCAACATGCGACCGAGAAACCTTCTACAGTCGACTGGATTTCTAAGTGCGTAAGTAGTGAAAACTCAGTATTAGTGCTTGGGTTCGAACCCAATTTGGGTATCCGCATACCCGGCCCATTTAGCATCCTCGACCCAATAACCCACGTGCTCTAAGCGGATCACAGCTGAGTCAGACGACCGGGTCATTTGACCATTGGACTAGCACCGACATTCAAGGGAGAGTTAATGAGACCGAGTAAATGGGCAGTCATTAACTCGAATCCTGGAGAAGATCGTACCCCAATCAATAAGGCATGGTTACACATCGTCAAGAAGGAGCTACCTATAAATAGGCCGACAAACGAAGGTAAAGGGGCTCCATCTTCAAGGTACGAGCTCTAAGACATAGAACTCTATCTTCTAACTTTCACCATTCTGATATTCGAGCTTGCGTCGTTAGTCTAGAGACGCACCTCGATGGGTCGATCTCAGCTACACCAAGCTCCCTCTCTTCCTTAAGTTCCATGCTAACTTAAGCATCGGCGGGGATTTGGGTCGGAACCTAGATCCGGCCCCCCTAATGACTCCATGTGGTGCAAATCGACGATCACTATCCAACGTCGAAGGTCGATGTCAAGCCCTTTAACCTCGAATGATCGACATAGCGATCGCTCGTAGGTCGATCGAAGGTCGTACCATCCCCAACAACCATCATTCAACCCAGGTTCTTCCAACCAAGGGTCCCACTTCAGACGCTGACAAGGCTCAAGCTCAGCGCTTCGAGTCTCCGTCAACTTGACAACTATCCTGGTCAATTTTTGCCGTAACAGTTTGGCACCGTCTGTGGAAAAACATGAGTCGATATCTCGATCGATGAACCGCTCGACCATGTCGACTTGGCCAACCATATCATCCAAGGTTGCCGCAAGACCTCCCAGCTTCGTGGTCATCAACATGATAACAGGAGGTCCCCCGTACCCGGAGTTATCAACCTCTCTCCAAAGCTCCTTTGCTGGGAGGTTGATGACAGTGTCTGTGGGGCGACGCCCCAGAGATTCCACACCTCATATCTCCTTCTCGGATGAAGATGTGGAAGGTGTAGAACTACCGCATGATGATGTCATCATCATCACGGCCACCATCATAGAGATCTCCGTGAAAAGGCTGCTTGTTGACACCGAAAGCTTGTGTGACATACTCTTCTTCACTACGTTGCAGAGGATGAAGTTGTCCTCCGTGGAGCTGACACCTTGCACGGGACCCCTGGTGGGATTCACCAGTCATTCTGCCCTGATAGCAGGCATCATCACCGTACGAGGGACCCTCAGTACGTATCCTCGACAAATCACTTGCCTAACCAATTTAAAGGTAGTGAAGATCAACTTGACCTATAATGGGCTCATCGGAAGACCGCAGCTGAATGCCATCGAAGCGATGGTCTCAACCTTCCATTAGATGATCTAGTTCCAGACCCCCGAGGGAGTCGGAGAAGTGAAAGGGAATCAGAAACAGGTGTGGTCGTACTACATGTTATCCAGTGCCTTGAGGAGGATCGAGCAGGTGGATCCAGTCGACTCACGGATCGAGGATCGATGGCCTGCCGCGGTCGAAGAGACGGAGAACATCAAAGTCTCCGACGAGGAAGGAAAAACCGTCTTAATTGGGTCGCTCCTCCCTTGCAACCTAAAATAGCGGTTAATCGCTCTCCTAAGAGAACATGCCGACATCTTCGCCTGGACCCCAACGGACATGCCCTACATCGACCCTGAGGTAGCATCCCACAAGCTGGAGGCAGACCCGACCTCCAGGCCCATGAAGTAGAAGAAGAGAAACATGGGAGGTAAGAAGATGAAAGCTGCGATTGAAGAAATCGATCGACTTATGGAGGCCCGCTTCATTCAAAAGTCAAGTACCCTGAATGTCTCTCGAATGTCATGATGGTCAAGAAGGCGAATGACAAATGGCGAATGTGTGTCGAATTCACCGACCTTAACAAGGCGTGCCCTAAGGATAGCTATCCCCTACCACGAATCGACCATCTGGTCGACAGTGCTGTGGGCTGTGAGCTTCTAAGCTTCATGAATGCCTTCTCCGGGTATAACCAGAATCAAATGAAACCGGAAGATGATGAGAAAACTTCCTTCATCACTAATCGAGGTATATTCGGTTACACCAAAATTCCATTCAGTTTAAAAAATACAGGGGTCACGTACCAACGCATGATGAACGACGTCTTCGAGGTCCAAATAGGGTGAAACCTAGAAGTTTATGTCGACGACATGTTGGTTAAGTCGAAGAAGCCAACAGATCATATTGCAAACCTTCGGGAGATATTTGCACAGATCCGACGATACAACCTTCGGCTATACCCCACCAAGTGTACATTCGGGGGTTCGTTCGGGGAAATTCCTCGGTTTCATGCTGACGAATCGGGGGATCGAAGCCAACCCCGATAAGATCGCTACCATCATCACAATGAAGGAGCCCTCAACTCTCAGAGAACTCCAGAGGCTGAACGAAAGGATAGCAGCTTGGGACGATTCCTGTCTAAGTCAGCCGAGAGGTCATTGTCTTTCTTCAAAGTGTTGAGGAATGCGATAGCTTCTACGTCAAGCGGCAAGAGAACCATCGAATGGTATGCAGACTCCAAAAAATCTTTCTCCGAGTTAAAGGAGCACCTTCGCACCCCACAGCTCCTGACGAAGCCAGATAAGGATGACCAGCTTATCATCTACCTGGCCGCTACCGAGGAAGCCGTAAGCTCGGCGCTCGTCAAAGAAGACACAGGGTACAACGGCTCTTCTACTACATCAGTCAGGTTCTCTGAGGCACGAAGGTCAACTACACGAGGATCGAAAAGATGGCATTTGCGTTGGTCCAATCCGCAAGGAGGCTGCAACCATATTTCCAAGCACACACCATCTTGGTCCTCACCGACACTCCCCTAAAACAGAACCTCAAGGGTCTCGACCATTCGGGGAGAATGACAAAGTGGGGGGGTCCAACTGAGCGAGTTCGACATTCATTTCAAATCGAGGATCGCCATAAAAGGGCAGGCTCTCGCTGACTTTATCGTCGAACTCACCTACAACGATGGACCCCAAGAAGAGGTATACGCAACTAGCTCACTCCCTGAGGCTGCCCTCTCGTCCTCAACAAGCGCCAACCCACCAAGAGAAACGAAAGACGCTAGTGAAGATGAGGGAACCTGGATCGTTCAAGTCGACGGTTCGGCCACGCAAGCCGAAAGCGGGGCCGAGATAATCATCCAAACATCCGCGGGCGACATATTTGAATACGCCCTTCGTTTTGATTTCCAAACCACTAATAATGGTGTGGAATATGAAGCAGACATCAACAGACTCCGACTGGCTCGAGCCCTGGGGATGAGAGTGGTCCAAATACTCAGCGACTCCAGCCTCGTCGACCATCAACTGAATGGGACATTCGAGGCCCACGACGACTCAATGCAGAGTTACGTGCAAGTCGCTAAAGCAGAGCTAGCCACATCCGCATGCGTAAAAATTCATCACGTGCCAAGGTCGAAGAATCATCGAGCCGATGCCTTGTCGAAGCTTACATCATCCTCCCCCGTGGGACTCGGCCGGACTTTGTATGTACAACATCTACCCCATCCTAGCAAACTGAAACAAGAAATGATGTGCCTCGATCAAGAGGCCACGTGGATGGATCCGATAATCTGTTACCTAAACACCGTGCAAAAACTGGCCGACCCAATGGAGGCACGAAAACTCGAGCAGAAGGCTTACCAATTCGTTCTGCTAGATGGTTCATTGTACAAAATACAATGGACCAGGTATGACATCTTTCCCTATCTTAAATGATTAACCCCACAGGAAGTGCACTACGTGATCCAGAAGATCCACGAGGGCAACTGCGGGAACCACAGTGGAGGAAAATCCATAGCCTTGAAGGCCGCGATACAAGTGTACTTTTGGCCAACGATGTTCAAAGATGCCGTCGAATACATATGACAGTGTTCAACCTGCCAAAAGTTCTCAAAGATCAGATCGGCTCCACCAACTAATCTGATCCCCATCGTAAGTCCAGTTTCTCTTGCCAAATGGGGACTCGACCTCCTTGGACCATTTAAGCCAGTGAGTGGGCAACGGAGATACCTAATTATGGCGATCGACTATTTCACTAAGTGGTTCAAAGTAGAGCCTCTCTCCCGAATCACCTAGAAGGAGGCTCGAAGCTTCGTCTGGAAGTCCGTCGTCTGTTGTTATGGCATCCCACAATCCATAGTAACGGACAAAGGGACACAATTCGACAGCACCCGCTTCAGAGACTTCTGTGCAGAGCTAAAGATCAAGCTGCACTTCACCTCCGTCGCCCATCCCCAGTTGAACGGATTGGTAGAGTCGGCCAACAAAAGCATCCTCAGGTCCCTACGAAAGAGAATAACCGGGCCCGAAGAAACTTGGTCGGACGAGATCCCCAGTATATTGTGGTCGTACAAAATGACCACAAAACCTTGACAGGCAAAACACCGTTTATGCTGGCTTACGGGAGCGAAGCCGTCGTCCCAGTAGAGGTTATTGAGCGACCGCTTCATCTCCAATATTATGATGACGAAATAAACACAAAGGGTCTCGAACTCAACTTACAACTGGTGGACGAGGTCTGCTAACGGACGTTAGCAACCCTCATCGAACAAAAGGGACGCATGGTCCACTACTTCAACTCGAAAGTCTGCGAACGCAACTTCTGCGTCAGTGAATTGGTGCTGTGTAAGGCCGCTTTCACTTCCGAGAGCCTCATGCAGGGGAAGCTCCCTGCAAAATGGGAAGGACCCTACACAGCAATCGATGTACTCGATCATGCCACCTATCGACTCGCTACTTTGGATGATATGGAACTTCCTCATCCTTGAAATGCATAACATCTACGAAAGTATTATCAATGATTGAACTAAAAGGGTAAATGACCGTTCATTTTTTATCTTATGCATGTTCATCGTTCTTTGACATCAGTCGAAATACTCTCGTCTCGTCGGCCGTAAGTCGAAGGGGCCTCGCCCCTCGCCACCGAACGACCCTCGTTAGCCGTAAGTCGAAGGGGCCTCACCCCTCACCACCGAACGACTCTCATATGCCGTAATTCGAAGGGGCCTCACCCCTCGACATCGAATGACCCTCGTCAGCCATAAGTCGAAGGGGCCTCGCCCCTCGCCACTGAATGACTCTCGTTGGCTGTAAGTCGAAAGGGCCTTGCCCCTTGCCACCGAACGACCCTTGTCAGTCGTAAGTCGAAGGGGCCTCGCTCCTCGCCACCGAACGACCCTCATCCGTCGTAAGTTGAAGGGGCCTCGCCCCTCGTCGGTCGTAAGTCAAAGGGGCCTCGTCCCTCGCCACCAAACGACCCTCGTTGGACGTAAGTCGAAGGGGCCTCATCCCTCGCCACCGAACGACCCTCGTCG
>JAULAV010006208.1:0-43000 GCA_030789695.1 Scilla litardierei
TTGGACATGAGAAATTGGATAAGAGATATCTATATTATAAAAGAGGTGTGTTATCAAGAGAAATTGGATAAGAGATATTGGACAAGATATATTGGATAAGAGATATCTATATTATAAAAGAGGGATGTTATCAAGAGAAATTGGATAAGAGATATTGGAAACGAGAAATTGGATAAGAGATATCTATATTATAAAAGAGGGATGTTATCAAGAGAAATTGGATTAGAGATATTGGACATGAGAAATTGGATAAGAGATATCTATATTATAAAAGAGGGATGTTATAAAGAGAAATTGGATAAGAGATATTGGACAAGAGAAATTGGATAAGAGATATCTATATTATAAGAGATGGATGTTATCAAGAGAAATTGAATAAGAGATATTGGATAAGACAAATTGGATAAGAGATATCTATATTATAAAAGAGGTATGTTATCAAGAGAAATTGGATAAGAGATATTGGACAAGAGAAATTGGATAAGAGATATCTATATTATAAGAGAGGGATGTTATCAAGAGAAATTGGATAAGAGATATCTATATTATAAAAGAGCGATGTTATCAAGAGAAATTGGATAAGAGATATTGGACAAGAGAAATTGGATAAGAGATATCTATATTATAAAAGAGGGATGTTATCAAGAGAAATTGGATAAGAGATATTGGACATGAGAAATTGGATAAGGGATATCTATATTATAAAAGAGGGATGTTATCAAGAGAAATTGGATTAGAGATATTGGACATGAGAAATTGGATAAGAGATATCTATATTATAAAAGAGAGATGTTATAAAGAGAAATTGGATAAGAGATATTGGACAAGAGAAATTGGATAAGAGATATCTATATTATAAGAGATGGATGTTATCAAGAGAAATTGAATAAGAGATATTGGATAAGACAAATTGGATAAGAGATATCTATATTATAAAAGAGGGATGTTATCAAAAGAAATTGGATAAGAGATATTGGACAAGAGAAATTGGATAAGAGATATCTATATTATAAGAGAGGGATGTTATCAAGAGAAATTGGATAAAAGATATCTATATTATAAAAGAGGGATGTTATCAAGAGAAATTGGATAAGAGATATTGGACACGAGAAATTGGATAAGAGATATTGGACAAGAGAAATTGGATAAGAGATATCTATATTATAAAAGAGGGATGTTATCAAGAGAAATTGGATAAGAGATATTGGAAAAGAGAAATTGGATAAGAGATATCTATATTATAAAAGAGGGATGTTATCAAGAGAAATTGGATAAGAGATATTGGAAAAGAGAAATTGGATAAGAGATATCTATATTATAAAAGAGGGATCTTATCAAGAGAAATTGGATAAGAGATATTGGACAAGAGCAATTGGATAAGAGATATCTATATTATAAGAGAGGGATGTTATCAAGAGAAATTGGATAAGAGATATCTATATTATAAAAGAGGGATGTTATCAAGAGAAATTGGATAAGAGATATTGGACAAGAGAAATTGGATAAGAGATATCTATATTATAAAAGAGGGATGTTATCAAGAGAAATTGGATAAGAGATATTGGAAAAGAGAAATTGGAAAAGAGATATCTATATTATAAAAGAGGGATGTTATCAAGAGAAATTGGATAAGAGATATTGGACAAGAGAAATTGGATAAGAGATATCTATATTATAAGAGAGGGTTGTTATCAAGAGAAATTAGATAAGAGATATCTATATTATAAAAGAGGGATGTTATCAAGAGAAATTGGATAAGAGATATTGGACAAGAGAATTTGGATAAGAGATATCTATATTATAAAAGAGGATGTTATCAAGAGAAATTGGATAAGAGATATTGGAAAAGAGAAATTGGATAAGAGATATCTATATTATAAAAGAGGGATGTTATCAAGAGAAATTGGATAAGAGATATTGGACAAGAGAAATTGGATAAGAGATATCTATAGTATAAGAGAGGGTTGTTATCAAGAGAAATTGGATAAGAGATATCTATATTATAAAAGAGGGATGTTATCAAGAGAAATTGGATAAGAGATATTGGAAAAGAGAAATTGGATAAGAGATATCTATATTACAAAAGAGGGATGTTATCAAGAGAAATTGGATAAGAGATATTGGAAAAGAGAAATTGGATAAGAGATATCTTTATTATGAAAGAGGGATGTTATCAAGAGAAATTAGATAAGAGATATTGGACATGAGAAATTGGATAAGAGATATCTATATTATAAAAGAGGGATGTTATCAAGAGAAATTGGATTAGAGATATTGGACAAGATAAATTGGATAAGAGATATCTATATTATAAAATATGGATGTTATCAAGAGAAATTGAATAAGAGATATTGGACAATAGAAATTGGATAAGAGTGATGTTATCAAGAGAAATTGGATAAGAGATATCTATATTACAAACGAGAGATGTTATCAAGAGAAATTGGATAAGAGATATTGGACAAGAGAAATTGGATAAGAGATGTCTATTATATAAAAGACGGATGTTATCAAGAGAAATTGATAAGAGAATTTGGACATGAGAAATTGGATAAGAGAATTTGGATATCTATTATATAAAACAGGGAAATTGAATAAGATAAAATATAAGAGATGAGATTTTGAGGGATAAAAGTGGAGGTGGGGAATTTTGCACATACAACCCCGGTTTTTGTATTTTACCTATGGACCCTCCCCACACACACCCCCACACTTTTTATTCTCACCCCTTCCGGCCATTTTTTTTCCAGTTCTATGAAGATTTTGAATCCTATCCTACTAGGACAAAGCTTTGTCCTACGTGGCAAGTTTGTCCTAGGTGGTAATGACAATTTTGGGGGGACTTAAATTTTGGGGAAAAACTTAAATTTGGGGGGAAAATCCAAATTTTGTGGGAAAACTTGAAATTTGGGTGAACTTGAAATTTGTGGGGGAGAAAAACTCAGCCATTAAATAAACCGTGCCTTATGGGCACGGGTAATGACTAGTCTATATTATAAAAGAGGGATGTTATCAAGAGAAATTGGATAAGAGATATTGGACATGAGAAATTGGATAAGAGATATCTATATATAAAAGAGGGATGTTATCAAGATAAATTGGATAAGAGATATTGGACAAGAGAAATTGGATAAGAGATATCTATATTATAAAAGAGGGATGTTATCAAGAGAAATTGGATAAGAGATATTGGACAATAGAAATTGGATAAGAGATATCTATATTATAAGAGATGGATGTTATCAAGAGAAATTGAATAAGAGATATTGGATAAGACAAATTGGATAAGAGATATCTATATTATAAAAGAGGGATGTTATCAAGAGAAATTGGATAATAGATATTGGACAAGAGAAATTGGATAAGAGATATCTATATTATAAGAGAGGGATGTTATCAAGAGAAATTGGATAAGAGATATCTATATTATAAAAGAGGGATGTTATCAAGAGAAATTGGATAAGAGATATCTATATTATAAAAGTGGGATGTTCTCAAGAGAAATTGGATAAAAGATATTGGACAAGAGAAATTGGATAAGAGATATCTATATTATAAAAGAGTGACGTTATCAAGGGAAATTGGATAAGAGATATTGGACAAGAGAAATTGGATAAGAGATATCTATATTATAAGAGAGGGATGTTATCAAGAGAAATTGGATAAGAGATATCTATATTATAACAGAGGGATGTTATCAAGAGAAATTGGATAAGATATATTGGACTAGAGAAATTGGATAAGAGATATCTATATTATAAAAGAGGGATGTTATCAAGAGAAATTGGATAAGAGATATTGGACATGAGAAATTGGATAAGAGATATCTATATTATAAAAGAGGTGTGTTATCAAGAGAAATTGGATAAGAGATATTGGACAAGATATATTGGATAAGAGATATCTATATTATAAAAGAGGGATGTTATCAAGAGAAATTGGATAAGAGATATTGGACATGAGAAATTGGATAAGAGATATCTATATTATAAAAGAGGGATGTTATCAAGAGAAATTGGACAAAAGATATCTATATTATAAAAGAGGGATGTTATCAAGAGAAATTGGATAAGAGATATTTGACAAGATAAATTGGATAAGAGATATCTATATTTAAGAGAGGGATGTTATCAAGAGAAATTGGATAAGAGATATCTATATTATAAAAGAGGGATGTTATCAAGAGAATTTGGATAAGAGATATTTGACAAGATAAATTGGATAAGAGATATCTATATTTTAAAAGAGGGATGTTATCAAGAGAAACTGGATAAGAGATATTGGACAAGAGAAATTGGATAAGAGATATCTATATTATAAAAGAGGGATGTTATCAAGAGAAATTGGATAAGAGATATTGGAAACGAGAAATTGGATAAGAGATATTGGAAACGAGAAATTGGATAAGAGATATCTATATTATAAAAGAGGGATGTTATCAAGAGAAATTGGATTAGAGATATTGGACATGAGAAATTGGATAAGAGATATCTATATTATAAAAGAGGGATGTTATAAAGAGAAATTGGATAAGAGATATTGGACAAGAGAAATTGGATAAGAGATATCTATATTATAAGAGATGGATGTTATCAAGAGAAATTGAATAAGAGATATTGGATAAGACAAATTGGATAAGAGATATCTATATTATAAAAGAGGTATGTTATCAAGAGAAATTGGATAAGAGATATTGGACAAGAGAAATTGGATAAGAGATATCTATATTATAAGAGAGGGATGTTATCAAGAGAAATTGGATAAGAGATATCTATATTATAAAAGAGCGATGTTATCAAGAGAAATTGGATAAGAGATATTGGACAAGAGAAATTGGATAAGAGATATCTATATTATAAAAGAGGGATGTTATCAAGAGAAATTGGATAAGAGATATTGGACATGAGAAATTGGATAAGGGATATCTATATATAAAAGAGGGATGTTATCAAGATAAATTGGATAAGAGATATTGGATAAGAGAAATTGGATAAGAGATATCTATATTATAAAAGAGGTATGTTATCAAGAGAAATTGAATAAGAGATATTGGACAATAGAAATTGGATAAGAGTGATGTTATCAAGTGAAATTGGATAATAGATATCTATATTACAAACGAGAGATGTTATCAAGAGAAATTGGATAAGAGATATTGGACAAGAGAAATTGGATAAGAGATATCTATTATATAAAAGGCGGATGTTATCAAGAGAAATTTATAAGAGAATTTGGACATGAGAAATTGGATAAGAGAATTTGGATATCTATTATATAAAACAGGGAAATTGGATAAGAGAAAATATAAAAGATGAGATTTTGAGGGATAAAAGAGGAGGTGGAGAATTTTGCACATACAACCCCGGTTTTTGTATTTTTGCCCATGGACCCTCCCCATACACCCACCCACACTTTTTATTCTCACCCCTTCCGACCATTTTTTTCATGTTCTATGAAGATTTTGAATCTTTTCCTACTATGACAAAGGTTTGTTCTACGTGGCAAGTTTGTCCTAGGTGGTAATGACAATTTTGGGGGGACTTAAATTTTGGGGGAAAAGTTAAATTTGGGGGGAAATTTGAAATTTTGTGGGAAAACTTGAAATTTGGGGGAACTTGAAATTTGTGGGGGAGAAAAACTCAGCCATTAAATAAACCGTGCCCTATGGGCACGGGTAATGACTAGTCTATATATAAAAGAGGGATGTTATCAAGATAAATTGGATAAGAGATATTGGATAAGAGAAATTGGATAAGAGATATCTATATTATAAAAGAGGTATGTTATCAAGAGAAATTGAATAAGAGATATTGGACAATAGAAATTGGATAAGAGTGATGTTATCAAGTGAAATTGGATAATAGATATCTATATTACAAACGAGAGATGTTATCAAGAGAAATTGGATAAGAGATATTGGACAAGAGAAATTGGATAAGAGATATCTATTATATAAAAGGCGGATGTTATCAAGAGAAATTTATAAGAGAATTTGGACATGAGAAATTGGATAAGAGAATTTGGATATCTATTATATAAAACAGGGAAATTGGATAAGAGAAAATATAAAAGATGAGATTTTGAGGGATAAAAGAGGAGGTGGAGAATTTTGCACATACAACCCCGGTTTTTGTATTTTTGCCCATGGACCCTCCCCATACACCCACCCACACTTTTTATTCTCACCCCTTCCGACCATTTTTTTCATGTTCTATGAAGATTTTGAATCTTTTCCTACTATGACAAAGGTTTGTTCTACGTGGCAAGTTTGTCCTAGGTGGTAATGACAATTTTGGGGGGACTTAAATTTTGGGGGAAAACTTAAATTTGGGGGGAAATTTGAAATTTTGTGGGAAAACTTGAAATTTGGGGGAACTTGAAATTTGTGGGGGAGAAAAACTCAGCCATTAAATAAACCGTGCCCTATGGGCACGGGTAATGACTAGTGTGTGTGTGTGTGTGTGTATATATATATATATAAAGCATTTACAAGTATCTTCAAACTACATACACTACTAGTATATACTCCCATACAAATTCCAATATTTATATAGACATTCCTATAGTGGTATAGCTATCCACACACATATAACTAATATCATCCATACAACTTCACACATATAACATGAATAACACTTTGTATACATACATAACACAAGAGACAATAATTAACGTTCTGAGGGTAGCACACTCATACAGGTCTACACATTCTACCTATATACATGCACCACGACGACATCACAAAAACCAAGGTGCCTGATGTGTCCTTATATTTCACATTATATATATATGATTACACGTCAAAATGATTGCTCATTTACATATTTTATACGTTTTTACGCTAATATTTTGAATAATATGAGTTTCGGAGCGTTTATGTTCATTTCAGGGATTTGGTCGATATTGGAGCAATTTGGAGCCAATAAGATGGTCGGCGACGTGAGAGCACCAATGAGACTCATAATGACATGTTTGAGGTGCCAAAGAAGAATACTGGAGCAAGGAAGAGGCAAGAGAGAAGGTCGCTCGATCAAACTATGATGCGGCGACGGAATCGAGCGACCCGAAGTGCTGAAAACAGGACAACCGTGCACTATTTCTAAATCTGCTATCACTTGGGATTTTTCACTATTTTTCTGATATTTTTCACAGGTAGTAGACTTCAAGACGGTTCCAAGCCACCAAGAACGCACCAATCGGAGGTCAGATGAGCCCTGGGGAATTTCTGCAAGTTTATGGTGCAGTGCTGAAATTGTTCTTAGCAGCCTACTCGGTCGAGTAGCACTCTACTCGGCCCTAGTCGAGCACTACACGGTCAGAATGCTGTTTTTGGTGTCTGACTCGACTGAGCAACCACCTACTCGGCCCGAGCAAGCTCATACTCGGCCCGAGTCATGTGTAAAAGAGGCTGAAGTGCGTTTTTAGTCCCCAATCAGCCGTGCAACCTTTGACTCGACTGAGCAACCTCCTGCTCGGTCCGAGCAACCTTCTACTTGATCGAGCAGATGCGTACTTGGCCCAGGTTGGCAGAGCGACGATTTTGGAAGATTTTTGATTCCCTGTACAACTCGACCGAGCAGCCAAACGACTCGACCGAGCTGCCTAACGACTCGACCGAGCAGCTCTGTGCTCGGACCGAGTTGCTGTGGGCCCATTGCGACCGAATTTTTGGGGATGTTTTCGAGGGTTTTGGGGGGATTTTCTTCTGAACCGCAAGGGGAGCCTGGAGAGTTCTGTAGGGGAGTTATGTAGGGGAGTTTTAGGGAGATTTTTAGATTAGTTTTGGAGGAGATTTTTGTGTACTTTTCAAAAGGGAATTTTTAGATCTTTCTTAGACTTTTGTGGAGACGATCTTTTGGGGAGTTTGGTCATGCCCTAGGCCCCTCCTTTGTATCAACATAAGTACTTTTGTCTCTTTAATTCTATTTATTTTTTATTTCTTTGTGATTATTTATTGAATATCGCGGTGATGCATGCTAGGATGAATTCTCTTGCTATTATTGAATCTTTTATTGTTCTTCCTATGATGCATGAGTAGATCTTTCTAGGGTTGATGGGTGAACCCTAGGATTTTAGGGGGAAAATGTAGATCTGGATCCCTATGTTGAATTGAGGATTTATGGTTGTATTTCGGTAGATCCTACCGAATCCGTAGATAACCCGTACTGAGATCATGCCCACAGTCTATGGAATTGATGTGCTTAAGCGGTATCAAGGGATTCGAATAGGGAAATCAGTGGATCCAATCAAGGCACGCGACCATGCCCAGCTCGCACCTTGAGAGGATCCATCGACGAACTATACCGCCACGTTGACGGCTATCGTCATTGCGTCAACAAGAGCCACCGAAATACCCCGCAATTCTAACCCATGAGAGTGGTACGAATTGGGGGATTTATCCCCTACTCCCAATACAATGCAAGGATCCTATTCCAACATTGACCCCCGACGATCTTAGCGGCGATCCCTAATGCTCTAGCTCTTTTTATGCGACGTTGAGTGACACAACCTTCGCATCCACCACCATCGTAACGCTCCATACTCCACATCCATCAATAAACCCGCAAGTCTAACTCAACCTAGGAGTAGATAGGTAGTATAGCACAGCTTCCCCGTGTTCAATACCCGCTTGCCACTATACCGTGCGCTTACGGTAAACGACATCGTTCGGGGTTACATTCCGGACGCATCAAGTTTATGGCGCCGTTGCCGGGGGGCGTTCTGCCATATTATCTATTTACCACGATTAGGTTGATTAGATCGCGTAAAAAAACATATAAAAAATATAAATTTTTTTCTTCTTCTTTTTTTAAAAAAATCGAGAGATTTTTCCCCACCACTTGATATTATTATTATCTTTATCTCTCTTTGTACCACTGACGTCTTTTCCAGGTTGTCGATTTTTCTTGATCAAGTACAGTTCATTCAGCGATGGTACTCTCAATGACACGACCGGTTTCTATACGGTCTTATATATACCTCGCTACATTTTATCAGGCTGATGGAGAGTCCTTTAGAGAGGCAGTGCACAAGTTCGAAAGAATGTTAGGGATATTCCTTACGGAGTCAGACCATGAGTGGGATGGTTCCAGGCTATTTGATATTTTTGTTGGAAGACTAAAGGAACCATCACTTGAGTTTATGAAGAGGATGCAAGTGGGAAAGTTCAGTGATTTGCAGCTGGCAGCAAACTTGGAGCAAATGATAGATGATGCTCGATCTAATGGTTTGCTAACTGTTACGGTTGGTAAACCATCCGACCAAGCACTCATATATTTTATTATGGCTAATGTCTCTGATGCAGGTACTATCATAGATGGAGTGTATGCTTCACTTGAAGGTGAACGCATCCACCTTTACACGATTAACAATCCACAGATAGAGACATCTGAGCTGCCAGAGGAGGACACATATATGGACCTATTGAGAGGCATCGTGGATGCAGTTCGATGCACCGGTCCATTAACGATAACGGCAGGTGACACTTTTGAGCTCGGATTTCAAAATTTTATTACTCATCATATCTCTTCCACATGCACAATTGATGATGGAGTCTACGCTCTAGTTGAGGGGCACAGACCCACTTTTATACCGTGGCCGAGATACAGGAGCCCATAGAGCCACCTGCACCTACTATTGAGAGGGTCAAGCCACAACATCCAGTGCCTCGAGTTTCAGGACGGAAACGAAGACATATGCATAAAAAGGAGAAGATGAAATTTACTTTGCCGACCATACCAGAGGAACCTGAGGAGAAGGCCGAAGCAGTGCATCGCGAGGAGGCCGAGCTATATTTATTTTATATATTGCATGCGGAGCCAGAGACTTTCGCCGAGGAGGTCGTGCACCGGGACGAGGACACAGCTATTCATGAGGATCCCAAGCATCACCCTCCTCCTTCAGAGCTTCTACAGCCACCTCTTCCTTCCACTGACTCTAAGGACCACCCACCAGAGCTTACTGCTTCCATTCAGGGAGATCTCTTCACCTCCTCGCCCTTTACTTTTGATTCCCCTCTCGTGTATGATATTTATTATGATTCAGATTTCAATGACTCATTGCACCCTTTACAGGATACACATACATATGATCAAGAGGTACAATGGGACGTATACTAGGAGGCGACCGAGGAGTTAGCACACATAGACGCTGTTGAATTTAATCAAGAGGTGCGCTGGGATGAGTCTGACGATGATGAGGAGCATCCTGACGAGACCCACTCCATTATGCCAGAGTTACCTGAGGAACCAGAGGAAAACAATGAGGAGTTGATCAACGTGGTGCATCAGAGTAGAGATTTATTTCCAGGAAAGTGTTGTCAACCATTTTTTATTTTAAATACTATTGTTGCTGACCCTATCTGGAATACATTTATTTTGGGGAAAAATTATCCACATTAGATTGATGCGGTTCATCGCTTGCGGGGTACAGGTGGAGTCCTTGTGGAGATGCTGGGAGCCGCATTGCTGGAGTCTGATGGAGCCCGTGGAGATATGCACCTGGCGGAGCCACGGAAGGAGCAGTTGGAGCATTTGCCTGCACCAGCAAAGATTCTGGATCCACCTTTTGCTACAGGTGGTACCAATCCAGTAGTGTAGAATTGTATGCTTTAAATAATCACGAATCCTCTTGGCAGCGAGAGGACCGTATATGATTTTATATGTTTTTTCTAGTTAAATAAATTCACCCCATCTGATGGCTAAATTTTCTTTGGCACCCAACCCACTATCTATTATCCATTCTTACCCCTATATTTTTGGCGTTTATTTTGCCTCTCCCCCCCATTTTTATGTGATGTTTAAGCTTGTGGGAGAGAAATTATTTTGTTGAGTGGGCCCCCTTTCTTGTCGTTGTCCTCTATTTATATCATACACACATTGAGGACAATGTGATGTTTAAGCTTGGGAGAGTGCATAGTCACGCACTTTGCTTCATCGTGAAACATACTTCGTATTTTCCATATGAACCATGTTCACTCTTATTGCTATGTCTCCTATGCTTTATTTTCTATGAAATATCGTGGATTTATTTTTTTTATGAACTCTGATATCTGTTAGATTAGTGATTAATTCCTTGATTAGTGAATCTTTGTTAATATGCTTTTTCACAGTTGAATCCATAGTTTCACAACCATATTCTCGAAACAGTTAAGTTAAAAATGAATGAATCAACTCTGAAAATTATTTGACACTTGCGTGATTTGCTTGATAATTCTATTGCTTCATGGATGTTTAGTGATTCAAAAGAGATAGTGTAACCCCACGACAACCAAAGTAGTGATGATTAGGATTCCAGAAACTGAGCCATGTCTAGATTCTATGCTTTTTCTTTTTTTTTGAAAATAGCCAATAAATGATCTTTGATCATACTTTGCATTCCATCGCGTTTACGTGAGTTTGCAAAAATCCAAATAATACAAAAATCAAACAAATATCTTGAATAAAAGGCCCTAGGGGTTCTTCGTAACCTAATGTCCTAAGACCATCTGGTCTGGGATGCATAGGCCGCTTCTTGTATATATTGAGTTATCTCGTGTATACAAAGAAAGAAAAATGCATATGAAATTTTCATATAGCCAAAAACAATATAAAACTACAAAATCCCATATCCATATATCCATTTCTTTATAGAACTAAGACATGGCAAAGTTGATGTGTTCTAGGAGTCTTGAAATGGTCGTAGTGTGGTGATGCCTTACCTTGATTGCATTTGCTAAATTCATTCCATGAAGTATAACAAAATACCGTGCATGCTTGAAAAAGTTTGATCATGACATATTATACTACTTAGAGAATAAGTTGTGGACATTGGATTCATTTCTGTGAACTTAGTATATTGCATGATAAACTATGATATGATATAACTTTACTATCATTTTATCACTTATCAAGTTCATGACATTTATTGAAATCCACGTTATTTTAATATGAGCGAGATTTAATTATTTGGGGTGTATATGTGTTCTAATTTCATATTGGCGTGTGTTCACGATATCTTGCATCTTGGGTTCTTATATTTTCTAAATTTAAGATTGAACCCCTTGCCACCATTTACACATCACCGCCTCACATCTCCATTGTATCCATCTCCCGTATTCGCTTCTTACTAGTCTTCCTCGAGGATGAGTAAGAGGTAAGCTTGGGGGGATTTTGATGTGTCCTTATATTTCACATTATATATATATGATTACACATCAAGATGATTGCTCATTTACATATTTTATACGTTTTTACGCTAATATTTTGAATAATATAACTTTCGGAGCGTTTATGTCCATTTCAGGGATTTGGGCGATATTGGAGCAATTTTGAGCCAATAAGACGATCGACGACGTGAGAGCACCAATGAGACTCATGATGACATGTTTGGGGTGCCAAAGAAGAATACTGGAGCAAGGAAGAGGCAAGAGAGAAGGTCGCTCGATCGAACTATGATGCGGCGAAGGAATCGAGTGACCCGAAGTGCTGAAAACTGGACAACCGTGCACTATTTCTAAATCTGCTATCACTTGGGATTTTTCACTATTTTTCTGATATTTTTCCCAGGTAGTAGACTTCATGACAGTTCCAAGCCACCAAGAACACACCAATCGGAGGTCGGATGAGCCCTGGTGAATTTTTGCAAGTTTATAGTGCAATGCTGAAATTGTTCTTAGCAGCGCACTCTACTCGGCCCGAGTCGTGCACTACACGGTCAGAATGCTGTTTTTGGTGTCTGACTCAACCGAGCAACCACTACTCGGCCCGAGCAAGCTCCTACTCGGCCCGAGTCATGTACAAATGAGGCTGAAGTGCGTTTTTAGTCCCCAATCAGCCGTGCAACCTTCGACTCGACCGAGCAACCTCCTGATCGATCCAAGCAACCTTATACTCGACCGAGCAGATGCGTACTTGGCCCGGGTTGGCAGAGAGACGATTTTGGAAGATTTTTTGATTCCCTGTACAACTCGACCGAGCAGCCAAACGACTCGACCGAGCTGCCTAACGACTCGACCGAACAGCTCTGTGCTCGGACCGAGTCGCCGTGGGCCCATTACGATCGGATTTTTTGGGACGTTTTCGAGGGTTTTTGGGGGGGATTTTTTCCTGAGCCGCCAGGGGAACCTGGAGAGTTCTCTAGGGGAGTTCTATAGGGGAGTTTTAGGGAGATTTTTAGATTAGTTTTGGAGGAGATTTTTGTATACTTTTCAAAATGGAATTTTTAGATCTTTCTTAGACTTTTGTGGAGACGATCTTTTGGGGAGTTTGGCCATGCCCTAGGCCCCTCCTTTGTATCAACATAAGTACTTTTGTCTCTTTAATTCTATTTATTTGTTATTTCTTTGTGATTATTTGTTGAATATCGCGTTGATGCATGCTAGGATAAATTCTCTTACTATTATTAAATCTTCAATTGTTCTTCCTATGATGCATGACTAGATCGTTCTAGGGTTGATGGGTGAACCCTAGGATTTTAGGGGGGAAATGTAGATCTGGATCTCTACGTTGAATTGGGGATTTAGGGTTGTATTTCGGTAGATCCTACCAAATCCGTAGATAACCCGTACTGAGATCATGCCCACTGTCTGTGAAAATGATGTGCTTAATGGGTATCTAGGGATTCGAATAGGGAAATCGGTGGATCCAATCAAGGTACGTGACCATGCCCGGCTCGCGCCTTGAGGGGATCCATCGACGAACTATACTGCTACGTTGACGGCTACCGCCATTGCGTTAACTAGAGCCACCAAAATACCCCGCAATTCTAACCCATGAGAGTGGTACGAATTGGGGGATTTATCCCCTAGTCCCAATGCAATGCAAGGATCCGATTCCAACATTGACCCACGATGATCTTAGCAGCGATCCCTAACGTCCTAGCTCTTTTTATGCGACGTTGAGTGACACAACCTTCACATCCACCACCATCATAACTCACCATACTCCACATCCATCAATAAACCTGCAAGTCTAACTCAACCGAGGAGTAGATAGGTAGTATAGCACCGCTTCCCCGTGTTCGATACCCGCTTGCTACTATACCGTGCGCTTGCGGTAAACGACATCGTTCGGGGTTACATTCCGGACGCATCAATGCCCACTACTAAACTAGAGTTCACATAAGCAATGGAAAGCACTAGTAGGATGACTAAGCAAGAGGAAGGAAACCAACATCAAATAGCGTAACGAAACAAGATCGGAAAGAACGGGTTCCGCCAAGGTGAGGATAGTGAGACAGCTTGGTTAGGTGAATCAGGGATATAATAGGAAGAGGAAAGGAAGATGTAATAATACCCTTATAGGATAAAGAAAAATAGTGTATAAATGACATAAGTTAAAATACGAAAAAGTATAAAAACTGTCGTACTTCTAAAGTTGGAGTTCCCTTCTGCATAGAAAAATACTTGAAGGTCGATAAAATGAGTTGTTCGAAACAAGTTTGAGTCATATATACATAATAAGGGAATAATGGCTCATTGGCTTATTGAGAAATCCTTATAAGAAAGAAGTAAAACATTCAGACGAACATTAAAGACATATGTTAGAAAATATTATACGGTAGTAATTTAATAATTTCGGCAAAAGTTTCAAAATTCAAAGAATGAAATTAAATCAACTGAAAGGTAGGAAATCTAAGCTCATGCTAAACGTTTTCAAAGTCTTTAATCTGAGGAGAAATTTAAAATAAATAATATTGGAAATACTTTTAGAGAATCAGGATTTGCGAAAAGAAACGGGTTTAAATAAAGATTTTTGAAATACGAGTATGACGAACCTAGAACTGATATTAAAAATAATAATTGAAGTTCTATTTAGCTTGGAAAAATATTCTAAAAGTATGTATGGTAAGCGGTTAAAATAAATTTCGTAGTTTAGAGAAAGATGGTATATCGAATTATCAAAATAGTAATAAAGTTTTAAAACCGAAATGCAAAAGATATAGGTTAGAAAATATTAACGAGATAGTAATTAAAATTTAGAACCAATAGACTTCAAAATCTACGAAAGAATTTTAGCTCAACCGAAAAGTAAGGAATTTAAATATATAAGAAGGGGTTAAAAACAAAATTTAAACTGAGTGAAAACATTTAACAAGGAAAATCGAAAATAACTTTGAAAGAATCAAGATTTGCGATGAAGAAGATTCGAAAAATTAATGATAATCGTCAGGAAGCGATCACGTGTATCGAGGGCAAAGAATATGATCGCGTGACGAATATGCCTAGGATACGATTCATGAAAAGCTACAATGGGATTCTACGGTGGATAACACTGAAGTGTAATGATCAGGAAAATGATAGAATCAGGGGTTCCAATTACCGGGTTAACTAACGGTCAAGAGAAACTTAACACTAAGACTCTCTAATAGACTAGACTGTAATAGAGGTCTCGGGGTGGGGTCCTAAGAGTAACAAGATTACGTTCTGCTGGATCCAAAATCGGTGGACTCAACGAACGGCTAAAAGAAAAGCCATAGAAGTCTAATATGGTCAGGGCTGGGTGAGAGACTACTAAGGAAACCTATGACGAGGACAGCTAAATCTTGATATATGCTCCTGACTATCAAACATGGACATCTACCTAAGTCTTCCTCCCACCAAAGACAAGGGAACCCTTCAGGTTAGACTCAATTCATGACTTGAATGTCCCGAATATTTAAATGGATGTTGTTTTTTATTATTATTGTTGTCTGATATTTCGCAGATACAAAGAGGACTTGCATGTGCCACCAACAAAACCTGTCACGCCCCGCTTCCCAAGTATGGAAGGCGAGACGCGAGGAGGTCCGCTCAGACGTGGAGCTGTGAAGCTGTAGTCTGATAAGCATCTGTAAAAATTTCAAATAGTAGCAGGTCCTTTGCATTGCGACGAAACAACAACAATGATAATAGTAAAGCAGATATAAAAGAAAACATCCACCAACATCCAGAAAATTATTCCAACATCACAGAGCAGTCACAAAAAGTACAAGTCTGAACAATAGGCCTAAAGCATGGCCGAAACTACAAAAAGTAATGGTGATGCACACCTAACAACCTAACAAATCCTACTAAGAAGGTAACAACAACTAAAAGTGTAACGGTCTGTTTTCGATTGTACGCTTTACGTGCACGTAGTCTTGTTCGTGCACGTATTTATTTTAGACTTTGTCTGTAACCAAACCCTATAGTGTGATATGTCGTTGTGACCCTCTTGGAGAGTATTAAATTGTGGAATTAATTTAGAACGTCATTTCATGGGTCGTTCTCCCACGATTTGGCCTTGTTTGATGAGACGTCGCGATTTTCGCTTTTGTCGTGAGGCCTTTTTATTTTTAATTTCGTTTCTCGTCGTCAAAATTATGATCCGTCTTCTTAGTTGCGATTCTCTCGTCTGTGCGGTCACCCCAGTATTTATTTCACAATTTTTGAGCTTCGTTTGACCTACTTTCACTTTTACCCAACTTAAGTATTGTTTTAACAATAAGTATCATATGGATTATATCCCCCGAATAATATTATTAATAATAATTTTCCCTAATATTTGACTTAGTCTGTTTTTCCTCACATTGGCCACACCACACGCAAGAGAGAAGGAGTGAGTGTGAGATTCTCTTTTAAATTGTTAATAACAATTCTTAAACAATAAACCCTAACAACTCCACCTAGACCTAGCCCACGTTCAGCCTTCGTGTGAGCTCTCTCCCCAATTAATATTAAGACCTAGGCCAACCTATTTTTCACAGCAACTCATTAGAGAGCGCTGGCCCTAATTCTCTTTTCACACAAAACAGCCGTAACCCCTCAACTTTCCTGCGCTCTCCAACCTTAAACCGCCGCCGACCGGCCCCCTCTCTCATCCCCGACCATCCTCCGACATGCCCCGCCCTCAGGCTGTCGTAGCTCTACCGCTAGCCGCTGGAAAAGCCCCCGGAGTCGCTGCAGTTCGCAGCAGCAGCCGCAGTAAGCAGCAGCGGCTGTCACCGCCGCTGCCACCGCCGCTGCCGTCGCCCATGCCCCCCTCTCGCGTGTTTTCCGCCCCCGCAATCTCTACTCAGTCGTGGGCAGCCCCTCAGTCGCGGTTGACTCGAAACAGCGAGTGTTTTTGTTGTTACACGTTTCAACGATGTACCGACACGTTGTATCACATCTTCACCGTCCCCTCTCGCTGTTGGGACCTTCCGATAGTCCTCTACCTCTCCTAGGGGTGTTTCCCGACGTTACGATCATCCCCTATGATGCTCAACATCGTAGACTTCGTGTACGTCAACCCATTCGTCTCGGTTCATTGTTACGACTTCGTGTACGTCGACCCATTCGTCTCGGTTCGTTGTTACGACTTCACTGGAGCCGTAAAAACGTCTACTGATCTCTTGCTCGTTGATTGGAATCTTTCTCGCTGATCTGGTCGCTGTCCAAGGATTGGCGATCATATGAACCTATTTTGGAATCTGGACTAGGAGCGTGTTCTATTATTCCTACCCCTGGCTGTAATGCCCTACCAGCTACTGCACAAGTACTAGAGGGGGGGTGAATAGTACTTTAAAATAATAAGGCGAATTATTCCAAATTAAATTGCACACAACTACCAAGTCAATTTGCGGAAGCTTAAATTGAATGACAACAATGAAATTAACAATGCTAACAAATGAAGTTAATGGGTTCGGATCCACCCAAGTCTCCCCGACTTGTTCCCGGTGATCCTACGTCCCAACCACCCGGATCCCTTCCGGATACTTGAGTTAGAAACCCTAACTCAAGATTTCCACTATGAATATCTTGTGAAAAACCTTCACAAGATCAAATCATACATGCAATGGCAAAGTGAATCCCACAACCCGGGATCACAAACTTCTCTCACAACCGAGAGAGCCAATAAGCAATATAAAAGAGTTTAATATGAAATAAATACTCTTACCACAAAATCCTATACCTTGAGTTTTTCTTACCCAAAAGGTGGAATGAAGGATTTGAGGAAGATGAAGTTACCAAACCCTAGCACCAAGGAAATGAGCAGCAATGGGTGCCTAGGGAAGATTTGGAAACTTGAATCAAGCAATAGCTTGAAGAGCTCACCAAGAACAAGCTTCTCTCTAGATCTAGAAATGAGAGAGAATGGGTTTCTTGTGAGGAAGAGAGCTTTAGATTTGAGGGAGAATAGCTATCTCTTTAGAACTCAATGAATCTCTTAATGACAGCTCTATTGAAGATAGAAATGACCTAGGTTCGTATTTATAGGGTCCCATAAAAACAAGTTAGGTCAATCTCCAACGGAAAGAAATCTGTGAGATCTAGTCGGTCAAAGAACACTCACTGACCGACTAGTTCATCAACTAGTCGGTCAGTCACAAAGCATGGACCGACTAAGAGCAGATCTGAGAAGAGATAGAATTTCAGACCTAGAAAACTAGTCGGTCCAAGAACACTGTCTGACCGACTAGTTTCACAACTAATCGGTCATCCAATGAACGTAGACCGACTAAGAGGCAAAACAACATAGTCTGAAGGCAAGTTGACTTAGTCGGTCCAAGAACAAAAGTTGACCGACTAGATTGTCAACTAGTCGGTCATCAAACGTTCTTAGACCGACTAACGGTAAACAGTAGCTTAGGAGAATTTTAGAGTGAACAGTCAGTCTCAACTAGTCGGTCAAAGAAGCATCACTGACCGACTAGTTCACAAACTAGTCGGTCGGTGAGTCAACATAGACCGACTAACTGTAAACAGTAAAGAGCTAAGAATTAACGGACAGAAACTAGTCGGTCCAAGAACAGTGGCCGACCGACTAGATCACCATCTAGTCGGTCAGTACTTGTTCTTGTACCAACTAACATGCACAACAAAGTCCGAATCGAAGCGCGACGCTTCGAGGAAGTTAGAGTGAACTTGTGCAAGAATCCTAGAGCTACGAAATGAGCGTAATGAAGATAGAAACGTAAGATATATTCAAGGCTTAACATTCTATCAATCGAAACTAAAAGACTATAAATAAAACCTTAATAAACGGTCTTTGAGAGCTTCGATTGAATCTTCATTACTTCCAAAGCGTCGCAAGAGCTTCAACGAAGCTTTAGGCATGAAACTGAGCTTTGGAAAGTGTTGAGATGTCGCTTTGAATGTTCACGTGAAATTGGCGACGATCTCCAATACTGCGCTCACAAATTGTTAGATCATGAATTATTTATGTTTGCTCATCATCCAAAACCAAATCCGGGGAGTCCAATATTCAACATTCTCCCCCTTTTTGGTGATGACAAACCAACATAAATAATAATCAAAGATAATAATTCAAATGTAAAATACTTACTCCCCCTGCATTGATGACACGTTAATTCCAAAATGAATATAAATGAATTGCATCAAGCAGACGAGTAAGATAAATAAAGTGAATTGATTTTTGAAATATCGGATTTTGAAAATCCTTATATGTATCTTAACTCCCCCTGAATCTAGCATATCAAACTAGATTCTTGGAAATTGAGTTAAATTTTCATTTGCGCTATTTATTATCATTATCTCTCCCCCTTTGGCATTATCCCAAAAATGGGGGGCATACAACGACAACAATTAGGAAATGTAAAATCCAACATCGGGAGTCGTAGACAAAGGCAATGGACCAACTTGACACCAAGGGAAAAATTGTGGAAATCAAAACAAGGTGTGCCAAATTTTCCATTATCAAAAAAAAATTCAAAATCATCAAAAACACCAAATCATTATTCATTTCTTGAATAAAGAAACATACTCTTCAATATTCAATATTCTTGGTTAATTTTGTGCACGGAGAACAATTCTATAAAATTACAGAATTTAAATCCATTTAACCAACTTTTTATGCGTCGATTCGATATCACATTTCAAATATATTCAACGAATATTAAAACTTGCACGACGAATAAAAGATAAAGTGAACGATGATGAACATATATATATATATATAGACAACATGAGTACATCCAAAAAATATCACATCGAATATATGAGATACATCATATCAAGCGCTACATATCATCAAAAATAAATACATCATCATCATCATAAAATCCAACACCGACAACCAGAAAGCACAAAAAAAATACATCAAAGCATCTCTCAACCCCATCCTAACCCAAGACACTCTCACTAGAATATATCATCCAAAACGTATATGGAGAGTCCTCGGAACAATGATCACGAGGAGGAGGCAGGATCTGCAGCGTCCGTGGGTCCAGTCGACGGAGTGGACTCAGGCTCTGCAGGGAGAAGAGGTGTCTCAACAGATGGAATCGTCGGGGCAGGAGTCGAGATCTCAGCAACAGGCTCAACAGCAGCATGAGTCTCGACAGAAGCAGCAGCAGCAGATACATGAGCAGGCTCGGAAACTGGGTCAGCAGCAGGCTCAGAAGGCTGAAGAGCTGCAGCAGATGGCTCTGGAACACCGGAAGAGGTGGCAACTCCAGGAGCAGAAGAGGAAGTACCAGCAGCAGCAGTACCAGCAGAAGTGCCCTCGGGGGCACGAGTCGAAGCATGACAGAGCTCCTCAATGTCCTCCTCAGCCATCTCATCAAACTCCTCATCCTCAGACACGGAAGGAGGAAGCTCAACACCCATCTGACGAGCCATACGACAGACTACCTCCTCGGTACGAGCCAAGCGGGACTCGTGACGACGAAGTATCCGTAGGACATCATCAAGGGTGGCAACGGGAGTAGCAGAGGCACTGGCAGAGGCAGGGACAGACGCAGAAGGTGTCGTCCTCTGAACGTGATGAAGCACCGCAAGAGATTTCTTGACGGCCGTCGCATTCAGGGGAGGACCAAGGGGACGCTCATCGTCACGAGGCAATGTGACACGAAAATGACGAAACACGAGGGTCAACATGCAAGGGAATGGGATATGAGCCGATTTATTGGACTTTCGAATACACTCGAAAGAGTCAATCTTATCGAGTATAATTCGAGCCCAATTAATCGAGCTCCCCATGAAGATCGCATAGATAAGCTTCAAAAATGGCTGGGATGGTAAAGAAGAGGAGCCGTACTTGGGAAGCAAGCACGACTTCAGAATCAGATTTAGGACCCATGCATTTGGCTTGAAAGATTTAGAAGGCACGCCAATCATGGCAGAAGGAATCTGATGGAAAATCTCTGAAAGGATGGTCTGATCAAGAGAAGAAATATCATCTACCGAGATATCATAAGGAAGAAGGCCAGACGAAGAGATACCCAAAATCTCTCCTAAGATTTCCGCAGTGAGGACTATAGGAGTCCCCAAAACGGTCGTCTCAACAGAGTGGGTCTGATCGTACTGACCCCGGATCCTATTAGCATAGAAAAGCTTCACTAATCTAGGGTAAGGGTGAGGATTCGCCTTCGGGTCATATCGAAGGTAATCGAGAAGACCCGACGACGACAGAAGATCAGCTAACCCTATGAAGTCGCTAAACTGGACGAAATGCTCCAGAAGCGGCGGGCAATGTTCGATACGGTTATATGCCGCGAGACACAAAGGGTCATCGCGACATAAGGAAATATCGACACCGCCCACCGGCATCGGACCCTTTCCCTTAGGCTTACGGGTAGACGTACGAGGGTGGGTGCTAGACTCGGGATGAATAGGAGGAGTGGGTTCCCTATGAGTCTCGGTCTCGGGGTTATACTCCGTATCGGAATCGGTAGGAGTATGGAACGAAGATTGAGAAGCAAGAATTTTGGCCTTGGGCTTAGGCTTGGGTTTGGGTTTCGGTTGACCTCTAGGTTGAGCGGTCGTCGCCCTCTTCTTCTTGAGAGGAGGCGAAGACGACGAAGGATGGGTGGTCTTGGCTCTACGCTTCGGAAGGGTTGGATGCTCGGGATCCGAAGAGATTGGATCAACGGTCATCGGAGAGGGGCTAGAGGGAGTGATCGGAATGCGTGTTCTTGCCATAGTCTCGGCACAACACGACACACGAGATTGGAAAGAAGAGATCATAGCCGAAATTAGAAAACCCTAATCGAAACCCTAGGAGATGAAATCAACTGGAAAACCTAACCCTAGAGCTGAAACCGAACCCTAGATAGGAGAGGGAGGAAGAGAGGATACCCTAGGTCGGAGATCGGCGGACGGCGACGGCTGGAATGGTCGGAAAGTGGCCGGAAGACGAAGGGTCTCGAGGGAGGTCGGGGTTTTGAGCGGAGAGAGAAGAGATTTCGATCGATTAGAATGAAAATCGATCGACTAAACTGAGTTTAAGTCGGTCGATTTCGCAAAAGACCAAACAGCCCCTGGCACAACTAGTCGGTCACAGTTCAAGCACTGACCGACTAGATCACGATCTAGTCGGTCGGTCAATGAGCTTGAACCGACTAGTTGCAAACAGTGGCTGAATCCAAGAATTACTGACAAGATTTAGTCGGTCTGCGTTCAAGTACTGACCGACTAGATCTCAATCTAGTCGGTCGGTCACTGAACATGAACCGACTAAAGAGTCAAAAACTTGAAAATCAAGTTCTCTCCATAGTACGCTTGGACGATAAATCTCAAAACTCTCAATAAACATCGAAACTACCCCATTAATCATCGAAACACAGAAATTTGACGATTACGCACAAATCGAACGAAAAATCAAGATATCACATAAAATTCCGGAAAAATCCAATAATTCTAGCATGAATGAGATATTGCCAAAAATAATAGCATGCAAAATTATTGAATGAAACATGAATCCTATATCTCGGATTCACCCATAATCCCCAATTCTCGACGCAACCGCACAAAGGAGTCCTCCTTTAGGGGTTTCGTGAAAATATCGGTGATTTGCTTTTGGGTTTCAACGTACACTAGAATGATGTCCTTTTTAGCAACATGATCATCTAAAAAGTGGTGTCGGACATCTATGTGTTTCGAACGGGAATGATGTACCGGGTTCTTGGAAAGACATATTGCACTTTGGTTGTCAACCATGATAGGGCAAGTATCACAATTTATACCAAAGTCTTTAAGTGTGTGTCTCATCCAAAGAACTTGAGCACACGCGGCACCGGCGGCAATATATTCCGCCTCGGTGGTTGAAAGTGATACGGAATTTTGCTTCTTGGAAAACCAAGAGACAAGAGAATTTCCTATAAAATGGCAAGTGCCACTAGTACTTTTCCTGTCGGATTTGCATCCCGCATAATCAGCGTCACTATATGAGACTAACTCATATATGCTAGATCTCGGATAAAGTAATCCAAAATCTAATGTGTAACTTAGATAGCGAAAAATACGCTTTACCGCTACTAAGTGAGACTCCTTAGGTTGAGACTGATAACGAGCACATATACATACGGCAAACATAATATCGGGCCTACTTGCGGTAAGATAAAGCAAACTACCTATCATACCTCGATATAGACGAATGTCTACATCCTTACCGCCCGTATCCTTGTCAAGATGCGTAGTCGTGCTCATTGGAGTCTTTTTTCCGGAGGCATTCTCCATTCCAAATCGCTTTAGCAACTCCACCGTGTACTTCGTTTGGTGGATGAAGATTGCATCGTTCATTTGGCGAATTTGGAGACCTAAGAAATATTTGAGTTCGCCCATGTGGCTCATCTCAAATTGTTCCTTCATCACATTAGAAAACTCTTCGCAAAGAGCGAAGTTAGTAGCACCGAAAATGATATCATCAACATAAATTTGAACTAATAAAATATCATTATTCGCATGCTTAATAAAAAGTGTTGAATCGGCTTCGCCCATTTTAAAATTCAAATCCAAAAGAAAATTCTTTAGGCGATCATACCAAGCTCGAGGAGCTTGTCTCAAACCATAAAGAGCTTTCTTTAGTTTAAAAACGTGATTTGGAAATTTTTCATTTACGAAGCCCGGAGGTTGAGAAACGTAAACTTCCTCAACGACATCTCCGTTTAAAAATGCACTTTTAACATCCATTTGAAATAATTTAAAATTCTTATGGCATGCAAAAGACAAAAGTAATCTAATTGATTCTAATCTAGCTACCGGAGCGAAAGATTCTTCGAAATCGATACCTTCCTCTTGACAATAGCCTTGAGCTACTAACCGAGCTTTATTCCGGACGACGACTTGGTTTTCGTCGGTTTTGTTCTTGAAGATCCACTTTGTCCCTATGACGGTGTGGTTCTTCGATGGCAATGGAACAAGCTCCCAAACTTCATTCCTCTCGAATTGAATGAGCTCCTCCTCCATGGCTAAGATCCAAGCGCTATCTTCGCATGCTTCATTAATATTCTTTGGCTCTATCGATGAGGCAAAGGCACAATTTGCGAAGCGGTGAACTTGGGATCTCGTCTTGACACTATCATAGATATTGCCAATGACTTGCTCATGGGGATGGTCACGAACCGAATGAAGCCGTTTGGGAATACCTTGATCACTTGGAACATTCTCAACAACTTCATTAGTTGGGTTAGTCTCAATAGAATCAATAGAATCATTAGACTTAGAATTTTCAAACGAATCACATAAAACATCCATAGAATCATTATCATTTGAAATTCTAGTTGGAACAAATCCTTCATTAAATGAGACATGAAGCGATTCCTCGATCGTTGAGGTTCGTTTGTTGAATATCCGGTAGGCTTTGCTACGCGTAGAATATCCAACAAAAATCCCCTCATCGGATCTCGGATCGAATTTGTCCAAGCTACCATATGTGTTCTTAATAAAACATTTCGAACCAAAAACACGAAAATGTTTAACTTGAGGCAACCTACCAAACAACAATTCATAACAAGTTTGTTTAGTGCCGGGCCTCAAAAGTATTCTATTAAACACATAGCAAGCGGTGTGTACCGCTTCCGCCCAAAATTGATGGCCAAGTTGGCTATCATCAAGCATAGTGCGAGCACACTCCACTAGCGTCCTATTCTTTCTCTCAACTACACCATTTTGAGGAGGTGCACGAGGGAAAGAGAAGGTGTGAGTAATACCAGCTTCATCACAAAATGTCTCAAAAGACTCATTCTCAAATTCACCTCCATGATCACTACGAATAGTGACAATGGTGGTTCCTAAGAGATTTTGTACTTTCTTAACAAAAATTGTGAAGTTTTCAAAAGCTTCATTTTTATTACACAATGAAAATACCCAAGTAAATCTTGAATAGTCATCTACGATGACAAGTCCGTACCTTGCATTTCCTAAGGAAGCTACTCTAGTTGGCCCAAATAAATCTAGATGTAATAGCTCTAGTGGCCGTTTAGTAGAGATGCTTTTCTTAGGTTTAAATGAAGATTTAGGAAGCTTGCCGCGTTGACAACAATCACAAAAACTTTTCTTTTCAAAAACAAGCTTCGGAAAACCTTTAATAGAATTCAATTTTGAAAGCTTATATAGTGTTCCAAAGTTCACATGTCCAAAGCGTCGATGCCATAAGTGTTGTTCACTTGTGTTGGCAACGAGACATTGTTCATATGACTTCGGAAGATCCAAAATATAGATGTCTTTACGACGAGTTCCGGAAAATAATAATTTTTCATTATCCTTTCCTAAAATGTGACACAATCCTTTCGCAAAGCTAACTTTGTAACCTTTGTCACAAAGTTGACTTATTGAAATAAGATTATGATTTAAACCACTAACAAGATAAACGTCACTAATTAATGGTTTAGAAGGGTTACCGACTTTACCAACACCTATGATGGTTCCGCTCTCGTTGCCTCCAAATACGACGCGGTTTCCATTCGCAATGGGAACCACTCCGGAGAGCAAACGAGCGTCACCCGTCATGTGTTTGGAGCACCCGCTATCGAGTATCCAATTCCCTTTGGAGCTAAATTTAAATTTGATGCTCCTTTTCTTTTTCTTTTCCTTGAGTACCTAAAGATAGACACTTTCATATCATGGTACCCAAGGTCATTGGGTCCAAGGGATTAGACCTTTGGAAGCCAAGTCCAAGTGGACTTAGACTTCCCCACATAATTCTTACTATGCACAACATCCGAAAAATAAGCATTCATGTACATTTGTTTTTCGTCCATGCTTGTGTCCTTTGGGCTCCAAATAGTGAAAATTTTGGGAGCCATCATCCTATTGGGTGCATGCATGCTACGTTGATTTCTACGTGATGCATGTTGTGGATAGGCATACGGGACATGTTGGAATGGTGCACGAAAAGAATTATTCATATGATGAGGTGGGTGTACATATGCATGTGTGGAAACACGTGCGTGAGGGTGTCTCACTTGGTGTGCACGTGCCCGGGAATGTGTTGCATAAAAATCATCATAAGTGTGAGACGGTGGAGTAGGACGTGTGTTCCTACGTGGCATGTTATTAGTGTACATGTAGGCATGCCCCTTCTTTGGAGGTCCACCCAAAGTGGGTTTCTTTCCGAAAGAGGGTGTGGACGAAGTGGAAGCACCATTGGTAGATGAACTACCAATAGAGTGTTTGCTCCCACTCGTTGAGGCTTCGGAAGTTGGCCTAACAAAAGTAGTGACCGACTTGGATGAATTTCCCATCATATACCCCAAGCCAATGTGGTGTTTGGCCGGAAGTAAATCTTTTAGGATATTATCCAAATGGCCCTTACCCTTGTTGAATTTGTTGATTCGGCCCAATGTGTCCTCATATTTCTCTTTGAGAGAACGCAAAGAAGTATCCAAAGCGGATATTTGCGATGTGAGCACATAAACACGAGATTTAAGATTCTCGTTCTCAATACTCAAAGTCGAGTTTTGAGAAGTTAAATCCGCTATCTCATGTTCTTCCGCATCCTCAATGCTAACATGTTCAAGTTTAGATTTGAGATTCACAATCTCATTTCTTAACTCTTCAACAACGGTGTCGTTGTTGGTGATGATATTCTTAGGCGATGTTTGAATGCTAGCTAGGTCATCTTTTACCTTAGTATATCTATTTACTAACTTAGTGTATTTTGACCAAAGTTGAGAGTTAGCATTTCTAAGATCATCCATCGTTACCTCATCGCTTTCGTCATTACTATCATCGGAAGAGGAGGATCCTTGATCGTTCTCCTCTCTTGCCATGAAGCACATATGTGCTTGCTCCACTTTCTCATCATCTGACTCTCCGCTTGAGGAATCCTCAGAGTCGGTGAATGTTGCTCCGACAAGTCCTTTCTTGTACCCCTTCTTGTATTTCTTGGACTTATCGAATTTTGGCGCCTTCCACTTCTCCTTTTGTTTGTTGAGAGGACACTCCGCTTTCATGTGTCCTGGCTTATTGCACTTGAAACACAAAGGAGAGGAAGAGGCGTTAGAAGAACCAAATTTACATTTGGTCTTGAAGTTACCTTTCCGGAAGAAACGGTTGAACTTCTTGGCCATGAGTGCCATGGACTCCAAGTCCAACTCGTTTTCCGAGTCTTCATCATCGGAAGATGTGGATGAAGCTGCCTTGAATGCAATCGCCTTTTTCTTAGGCGCATCTAGGTTCAAATATGACTTCATCTTTTCTTGTAGCTTCACCTTGCTATCTTTGCGTACCTCGTATGACATCAAAGTACCCATTAGTTGAACTACGGTATATTTGTTCATGTCATTACCTTCCTCAATGGCGAAGGTACGTTTTTCCCAAGAAGAGGGAAATCCTTCAATAAGCTTTAAACACTTCTCCTTTTGAGTGTAGATCTTGCCGAGGGCCTCTAACTCGTTTATTATGTCAACGAAGCGAGCGTAATATTCTTTCATCTTCTCGTCCTGTTACATGTGAAACATTTCGTAATCTTTGGTTACGACAACGAGTTTAGAGTCTCTTACCCGACTCGTCCCTTCATGTAGTATGAGGAGAGAGTTCCAAATTTGATATGCACTCTTACATGTGCATATCTTATTGAAATCCTCGGGCTCCAATGCGCATTGCAAGGCGTTCATTGCCTTGGCATTGCTTACCTCCGCGGCGACCTCCGCGGTAGTCCATTTCTCAAAATCTTCTTCTTCGGGCTCGTTGTACTCCTTCATTGTAGTCCTCCATAAAGATGCACTTCGGAGGAAGGTTTCCCTCCGACATTTCCAGTACCCGTAGTTGGTACCGTTGAAGAATGGAGGCCTTGTAGAGGAATGTCCTTCCATCACCGATGACGCTCCTTCACGGTTCCTGAAGGTGTCGTAGTTGGAAGGTGGAGGCACGGTCTTGTTGTCGTTGGCAGACATAGCTGAGTATCTGGCTCTGATACCAAATGTAATGCCCTACCAGCTACTGCACAAGTACTAGAGGGGGGGTGAATAGTACTTTAAAATAATAAGGCGAATTATTCCAAATTAAATTGCACACAACTACCAAGTCAATTTGCGGAAGCTTAAATTGAATGACAACAATGAAATTAACAATGCTAACAAATGAAGTTAATGGGTTCGGATCCACCCAAGTCTCCCCGACTTGTTCCCGGTGATCCTACGTCCCAACCACCCGGATCCCTTCCGGATACTTGAGTTAGAAACCCTAACTCAAGATTTCCACTATGAATATCTTGTGAAAAACCTTCACAAGATCAAATCATACATGCAATGGCAAAGTGAATCCCACAACCCGGGATCACAAACTTCTCTCACAACCGAGAGAGCCAATAAGCAATATAAAAGAGTTTAATATGAAATAAATACTCTTACCACAAAATCCTATACCTTGAGTTTTTCTTACCCAAAAGGTGGAATGAAGGATTTGAGGAAGATGAAGTTACCAAACCCTAGCACCAAGGAAATGAGCAGCAATGGGTGCCTAGGGAAGATTTGGAAACTTGAATCAAGCAATAGCTTGAAGAGCTCACCAAGAACAAGCTTCTCTCTAGATCTAGAAATGAGAGAGAATGGGTTTCTTGTGAGGAAGAGAGCTTTAGATTTGAGGGAGAATAGCTATCTCTTTAGAACTCAATGAATCTCTTAATGACAGCTCTATTGAAGATAGAAATGACCTAGGTTCGTATTTATAGGGTCCCATAAAAACAAGTTAGGTCAATCTCCAACGGAAAGAAATCTGTGAGATCTAGTCGGTCAAAGAACACTCACTGACCGACTAGTTCATCAACTAGTCGGTCAGTCACAAAGCATGGACCGACTAAGAGCAGATCTGAGAAGAGATAGAATTTCAGACCTAGAAAACTAGTCGGTCCAAGAACACTGTCTGACCGACTAGTTTCACAACTAATCGGTCATCCAATGAACGTAGACCGACTAAGAGGCAAAACAACATAGTCTGAAGGCAAGTTGACTTAGTCGGTCCAAGAACAAAAGTTGACCGACTAGATTGTCAACTAGTCGGTCATCAAACGTTCTTAGACCGACTAACGGTAAACAGTAGCTTAGGAGAATTTTAGAGTGAACAGTCAGTCTCAACTAGTCGGTCAAAGAAGCATCACTGACCGACTAGTTCACAAACTAGTCGGTCGGTGAGTCAACATAGACCGACTAACTGTAAACATTAAAGAGCTAAGAATTAACTGACAGAAACTAGTCGGTCCAAGAACAGTGGCCGACCGACTAGATCACCATCTAGTCGGTCAGTACTTGTTCTTGTACCAACTAACATGCACAACAAAGTCCGAATCGAAGCGCGACGCTTCGAGGAAGTTAGAGTGAACTTGTGCAAGAATCCTAGAGCTACGAAATGAGCGTAATGAAGATAGAAACGTAAGATATACTCAAGGCTTAACATTCTATCAATCAAAACTAAAAGACTATAAATAAAACCTTAATAAACGGTCTTTGAGAGCTTCGATTGAATCTTCATTACTTCCAAAGCGTCGCAAGAGCTTCAACGAAGCTTTAGGCATGAAACTGAGCTTTGGAAAGTGTTGAGATGTCTCTTTGAATGTTCACGTGAAATTGGCGACGATCTCCAATACTGCGCTCACAAATTGTTAGATCATGAATTATTTATGTTTGCTCATCATCCAAAACCAAATCCGGGGAGTCCAATATTCAACACTTGCGTCGCTACCCGACGCCAGTGTAGCTCTCGCGTCGTGTAAGGATAACTTTCCGAACACTTAGGACCCCCAACCAAGCATGCTAATGAAGATAAAATTCGGTAATTTAATTGTCTGATAAATCACTATTGAAGATAATTTAATTTGGGACTGTAGGCTGGTGATCCGAGCACATATGTAGATTGGACTGATTGGACGGTGTATTCAAAACAGTTGATTTCAGGCAAGTGAAACTTGCCAATTTGTGCTTTAGGCCATGTCTTAGGCCATTTTCCCCGTTTTTAGCATAAAAGAGACTAGGCGACGAAATGATACTCGCCTAGACGCAATTTTAAGATCTAGCTTGACAACGAAGCTAGATCTGTCACCTTGCCATATCATTCATGCATTTTTGCCTGTCACGTTTAAATTCCTTATCTGTATGCACATTAATTGAACCTTTGCCATGCCATGCATCTTAATGTCATCCATGCTTGAATGTTGCATTCGTAGCACACGCTACTTGTACTTGCTTGTTGAGACTAGGCACCTGCGTTGCAGGCACAACCCTATGCCAAATACACTTACTGGCTTGTGATCCAGAAGCGGGCTACATGTGTTGGTTAAAAGCCAATGCCCGATACATGTGAAGGGGTAGGGTTAAGCGATCACTTGAGCTTAGGAGTTGGCCCGTACAGCCACTCCAGCCAAAAGGTGTAAACTCTGTGCACGACGTGTTTACTTGACTTGTAAAATCCATGTGAATGTTTACTAGCTTTGCTACCTTGCCATGTCATACTTGTTGCACTTTACTACTTGTTGCATTCATATCTTAAACTGTCATGTCATCGCATACTTTTAGAACAGCTAGGTTGTTTCTTTCTTTTAGTTTCCTTGCACAAGTCTCTTGTAGACTTGCTGACATGCGCCCTCGTCTCTTTTGGGTGTCGCATGTTAGTTGCTGAGCCAGAGCCTGTTGCTGAGGACGAGGTGTTTGTTGACTTTGAGCCTGGGTCCACCGTTGACGTGGAGTACAAGGACACCGACGACCAATCGTAGGGATTTCCTTCATTGTTGATTTATGCTTAGTTGTCGCTAGTTGTCGGTGCGTGGCACCTTTCCTTTCTATACGTTGATTATTTCTGTTGGCCATGCTTGTGCCTTTTAGACTCTTCTTTTAGCCTGGTGGCTTTTCTGTGATGTTAGAATTTATTGTGGACATTCTGAGATTGAAATAACTTTATCTGTCTCTTTTCTTTATTATTATTTTTGTTCTGCTTCGCATTTGCAAGGACCTATACTTGGTTATTCCAGACGCTTTACAGACTGGAGCCTCACAGCTCCAAGTCTGAGCGGACTTCTCACGCCTCGCCTCCATTTTAGGGAAGCGGATCGTGACAGGTTTTATTGGGTGGCCCATGAAGGTCTCTTCTTGCAACTGCGAATTATCGGAACAACGATAATAATTATTGAATGTCCATTAAATAAATTAAAACATCTAATTCATAAGCTTCGAGTCTAATTTTTAATTCGTTTTCTATGTCATTAGATGGCTGGAAGACGACAGACCCGAGCTGGTGGTTGGCCCGACCGTGATATGGTGCTGGATTGAGAGCCCACCAATGCTGAAGTTATAAGGATGATGCATCAGATGATGCAGGTGCAGCAGGGCATGCTTCAAAATGCCCCTCGCTTCGAGCCGGGAGCGAAGCAGTTTCGGGAGCTGGGCCCGACTTATTTCGATGGATCTGAAGGACCGTTGGCTACAGAGGAGTGGATCCGGAATACGGAGGATAATCTGAGGATGTCGAAGAACAACCTGGCTGGATGGGTTGATTTGGTGAAGAAACAACTCAAGGATAATGCCCGTAGCTGGTGGGATGCAGAAGAGGAGCTGTTGGTGAGACCTATTCCTTGGGCTACTTTCAAGGCTAGGTTCGATGAGGAGTATTTCCCGAAGGCTGCTAGAGGTGAGATGTTGCAGCGTTTCATTGATCTGAAGCAATGGAATCTTTTGGTGGACCAGTATCATCAGGAGTTCACCAGGCAGAGTCGCTTCGTGCCGAAGATGGTGCAGGATGCCGAGGAGAGAGCTCAGAGGGTTTTGCAGGGTCTTTCCTTAGATTTGCAGAGCCTGATGTCTTCGTCAGATTTGGAGTCTTATCAGAAGTTACTGGTAGCTGCTAGGAGGCAGGAGCTGATTGCAAGCCAGAAGAGAGAACAGACTTCTGGAGCTGGGAAGAGGCCTATGGAGCAGGTCAGAGCAGTGGTCAGGCCTGGGTTCAAGCCTAACCAGTCGGTGCAGTTCAAGAGGCCAGGTGGGCCTACTCTGAAGACTTGCCATTTCTGCGGCAAGACTGGGCATGGCAAAGAGCAGTGCAGGAAGATGTTCGGGCAGTGCTTGGTTTATGGTGATCCTGCTCATGTCATGAAGGATTGCCCGAAGTCTAGACAGACATGGAAAGGACCAGTTGCAGCTCAGCCGTTGCAGCAGAGAGCACCGGTACCTGCTGGACGTGGGACAACCCTTGTTCCACAGAAGCAAGCTTTGCAGCCGAGGAGGCAGGCTTTCCTGATGACTGCAGTTGAGGCTCAGACTGAGGATGAGGTTATTGCAGGTAACCCTCAGTCTAGTTGTTTCCTTTCCTTAGTTGATCTTATTCGTTAGTATTTGTTTGTTGTTTGAATATGATATGTTTGCTAGAATAGGATTTGATTGTTAGATTGTTTGTTAGGTGTGATTTTGGTTTGCACATTCCCTGCACGAGTCCTCTTCGACTCTGGTGCATCGATGTGCATTATATCACGGAGCTTCGTGGACAATCATTCCTTACCGACTTCCCCTCTTCCCAAGAGTTGGGATATCGTTACCAGGAATGGCATGATCTCGTTGCATCATGGTTGCAATTCTTGTCCTTTGGTGGTCTGTGGATATGAGCTTTATGCTGACTTTATTGTCCACGACATCATCAACTATGATGCCGTCCTTGGGATGGACTGGCTTGGGAGTTTCTACGCCACGATCGATTACCGGTGGAAGAAGGTGGTGTTCGAGATTCCAGGTCATCCGGTGTTTGAGTTCAGCCGAGGCAGCAATTCTCTTGGTCCTGTCAGGTTTCAGACCAAGCCGGTGGAGATCGTTGCCATGCAGATGGAGCAAAGTAGACCAGCTGTGGTGCGAGAATTCGACGACGTCTTCCCCGAGGAGATGTCTGGGCTGCTGCCCGATCGAGCTCTTGAGTTTTCTATCGATCTTATTCTGGGATCGCAGCCCATTTCGAAGGTGCCGTATCATATGGCTCCAGCTGAGTTAGAGGAATTGCGTAGGCAGCTGGATGAGCTTCTACAGAAGGGTTACATTAATCCCAGTGTGTCTCCATGGGGAGCACCGGTGTTGCTGGTGAAGAAGAAGGATTGTTCGCGTCACATGTGCGTGGACTACATGGAGCTGAATGCCGTCACCATCAAGAATCGATATCCATTGCCTCGTATAGATGACATCTTTGATCAGCTTGGAGGATCGAGAGTGTTCTTTAAGTTGGACCTGAGGAGTGGCTATCACCAGTTGAAGGTGAGGAATGAAGATATCCAGAAGACAGCGTTCAGGACAAATTATGGTCACTACGAGTTCGTGGTTATGCCTTTCGGTGTAACCAATGCACCCGAAGTTTTTATGAACTTGATGAATCTGATCTTCTATGACTTTCTATATAAGTTTGTCGTTATCTTTATTGACGACATCTTAATCTATTCAAAGTCGGAGGAAGAACATGCTTTGCACTTGAGGACAGTATTGGAAATTTTGAGGAAGCATCGTTTGTATGCTAAGTATTCCAAGTGCGAGTTCTGGCTTGATAGGGTTGTTTTTCTTGGGCACGTGGTGTCAGGAGATGGAATTTCGATGGATCCTGAGAAGATTAAGGCTATCAGAGAGTGGCTGGTTTCGCAGTCAGCGTCTGAGATCCGGAGTTTCCTTGGGCTTGCAGGTTATTATCGGTGTTTCATTAAGGACTTTTCTCGGATTGCTGAGCCAATGACCAGACTGACAAGGAAGGATGTATCTTTCGTCTGGTCTGATGATTGTGTGAGGACCTTTTCTATTCTAAAGGAGAGATTGACGACTGCCCCTGTTCTTGCTGTGCCAGATCGGAGTGGAGGATTTGAGATCTTTTGCGATGCTTCTGACAAGGGTCTCAGTTGTGTTTTCCATCAGCATGGGCACGTGGTTGTGTATGCTTCTCGTCAGCTTAAGGCTCATGAGAAGAATTACCCGACACACGATTTGGAGTTGGCTGCAGTCGTTTTTGCGCTCAAGATTTGGAGGCACTTCTTGTTGAGTGAGAAGGTGAAGATCTTCACCGATCACAAAAGCTTGAAGTATATATTTACGCAGAAGGAGCTCAACATGCGACAGCGTTGATGGTTGGAGCTCATGACAGATTATGAGATCGACTTGCAGTATCATACTGATAAGGTGAATGTGGTTCCGGATGCGCTGAGCAGACTCCCAGTGGTGATGATGTTGACTTCACAGTAGAGGTTGCAGTAGGATTTTTTGCGAGGCTGGTATTGAGATCGTGCTACCTGGAGAGGCTTCTTCGTTGATGTGTATGCAGATACAGTCGATGATCGTGGATCAAATCAAGGCAGGTCAGGCCGGAGATCCGAAGCTGGTGAAGATTCGGGAGAAGGTAGAAGTCGGTCTGCGAACTGACTTCTTGATTCATGTAGATGGTTCGTTGAGATTTGGAGCCAGGTTGTGTGTGCCAGTTGGAGATATCAGAGAGGAGTTGTTGGTTGAGGCACACAGTTCGCCATATTTTGTGCATCCTGGAGGTACCAAGATGTACAAGGATCTTCGTCTGAACTATTGGTGGCATGGTATGAAGCGGAGTTTGGCTCGGAGCATAGCCAAGTGTTTGGTCTGTCAGCAGGTAAAGGCAGAGCATCAGTGTACGATAGGGTTGTTACAACCGCTTCCGATTCCGGAGTGGAAGTGGCAACACATCACTATAGATTTCGTGACTGGACTACCTCAGAGTCCGAAGCAGAATGACGCGATTTGGGTGGTCGTAGACCGATTGACCAAATCCGTGCACTTTATTTCCTTCCGAGTAGGACAGTCCACTGAGACGCTAGCGAGGAGATATATGGAGGTAAAACTCTTTTACTCTCCGTTTTTTTTTATTTTCTTTTCCTAGTTTAGATAGTGATGTAACACGAATCGTGCAGGAGATCGTGCGACTTCACGAAGTCCCCGTGAGTATCGTATCGGACAGAGACACGAGATTCACATCTTAGTTTTGGCAGAGTCTGCAGAAGAGTCTGGGTACGAGTCTGAGTTTCAGCACGGCGTACCACCCACAGACGGATGGCCAGTCTGAGAGGACGATTCAGTTTTTGGAGGACATGCTAAGAGCATGCATGTTGGACTTCAAGGGATCTTGGGAGGATCATCTCCATCACGTGGAGTTTGCCTACAATAATAGCTACCAGGCGAGTATTGGCATAGCGCCATTCGCCGCGCTATACGGGAAGAAATGTCGATCGCCACTGAGCTGGGATGACATTGGAGACCAGGAGCTTTTAGGATCAGAGATGATCGTAGAGGCTGTGGATGTTGTGAGGAACATCCGGGAGAAGCTGAGGATCACGCAGGACCGTTTCAAGCATTGGGTAGATGCTAAACGGAGGCCTTTGGAGTTTCAGCCTAGTGACCACGTCATTCTGAAGATCTCTTCAAACCACAGAGTTATCCGATTTGGAAAGAGAGGCAAGCTGAGTCCGAGGTACATTGGGCCGTTCGATGTCCTGGAGAGAGTTGGAGCGGTGGCTTATCTCTTGGTGTTGCCACCGTCAGTGGAGGGTGTTCACGACGTATTTCACGTATCTCAGTTACGTCGATACGTCAGTTATCTGTCTCATGCTGTAGATTTCTCGGAGATCACAGTTCGTCCGGATCTTACCTATGATCAGCAACCAGTAGAGATTCTGAATCGACGGTAGAAGCAGCTGAGGAATAGACTGTCGACTTGGTTAGAGTGCAGTGGCGTCATGGTTCCCCTGGGTAGTTCAACTAGGAGCGTGAGGATGATATGAGAGAGCTCTTCCCGCACTTGTTTTCGAGCAGTGATTGATGTTGATTTCGAGGACGGAATAATTCATAAGGTGGGGAGGAAGTAACGGTCTGTTTTCGATTGTACGCTTTACGTGCACGTAGTCTTGTTCGTGCACGTATTTATTTTAGACATAGTCTGTATCCGAACCCTATAGTGTGATATGTCGTTGTGACCCTCTCGAAGAGTATTAAATTAAGGAATTAATTTGGAACGTCATTTCACGGGTCGTCCTCCCACGATTTGACCTTGTTTGTTGAGACGTCGCGATTTTTGCTTTTGTCGTGAGGCCTTTTTATTTTTAATTTCGTGTCTCGTCATCGAAATTATGATCTGTCTTCTTAGTTGCGATTCTCTCGTCCGTGCGGTCACCCCAGTATTTATTTCACAATTTTTGAGCTTCGTTTGACCTACTTTCACTCTTGCCCAACTTAAGTATTGTTTTAACCATAAGTATCATATGGATTATATCCCCCTAATAATATTATTAATAATAATTTGCCCTAATATTTGACTTAGTCTGTTTTTTCCCACATTGGCCGCACCACACGCAGTAGAGAGGGAGTGAGTGTGAGATTCTCTTTTAAATTGTTAATAACATTTCTTAAACAACAAACCCTAACAACTCCACCTAGACCTAGCCCACGTTCAGCCTTCAAGTGAGCTCTCTCCCCTATTAATATTTAGACCTAGGCCAACCTATTTTTCACAGCAATTCATTAGAGAGCGCCGGCCCTAACTCTCTTTTCACGCAAAACACCCGCAACCCCTCAACTTTCCTGCGCTCTCCAACCTCAAACCACCGCCGACCGGCCCCCTCTCTCATCCCTGACCATCCTCCGACGTGCCCCCGCCCTCAGGCCGCCGTAGCTCCACCGCTAGCCGCCAGAAAAGCCCCCGGAGTCACTGCAGTTCGCAGCAGCAGCAGCAGTAGCAAGCAGCAGTGGTTGTCACCGCCGCTGCCGCCGCCGCTGCTGCCGTCCACACCCCCTTCTGGCGTGTTTTCCTCCCCCACGACCTCTACTCAGCCGTGGGCAGCCCCTCAGTCGCTGTTGACTCGAAACACCGAGTGTTTTTGTTGTTACGCATTTTAACGACGTACCGACACGTCGTATCGCCTCTTCACCGTCCCCTCTCACTGTTGGGACCTTTGATCGCTCCGGAATGTAACCCAAAAGTGCGACCGTGTAGTTTTACCGCAAGCGCACTGTGTAGCGGCGAGCGGGTTATCGAACACAGGGAGGACGAATGAAAGTACTTGCTCCAATCAACCTGGCTATTAAGAAAAGAAAAGAGAGAATTTTGCCTTTGGCGATCCTGTCACAATCGTTAGACAAAGTACGAAGATATCAAATCAAATAAAGAACGTCTAGGGAATGTGGAATTCCCGCCACTCACCGTATTTCGTCAATATGGTTCATTGATATCAAAATTGCTAGAGTAAAATTTTGGATGAACTAGTTGCAACTGAATGTAATACCTAGCTCACGCTCTCGTGCTGTTGCCGGTCTATAGCTATTCTAGGTTCGGGTCCAATCTCTTGCAAACCCTAGCCTAGGGAAGCTAGCATTAGGATCAACATCATCGTTCAATCGCGCCCCGAGCCCACTCTCGTGCAAACTCGGGCCACGACCTAGGTTGGGATAGTTCCTACCCGTCCAATCTCTTGCAAACGGGTATTGGCATGGAATTGCAACCGGAAACCCTAGTATCGGTCCAATCTCTTGCAACCCGATACTACGGAAATTCGATTCCAACCCAATTCGGATTTCTAGGGTTTCCTATCAAATTTGGATCCAATCTCTTGCAAATCCCAATCGATGTGAATACCTAGCTATCCGTAATAAATCGATCCCAAACTAACCCTACTAGCAATTCTAGCAAAATCTCTATCAATTCATCACAAATCTGAAATTGGGCTCGTAGGGTTCATCCCCACGCCCCAAGACGTGTAGACTACTCACAATTCATAGCACAAATACAAGAATAATCAATGAAATTAACAAGAGAATTCATCACAATATTGAGATAAGCAAAAAAATAGTATTTTTAGAGGAGAGAGACACAAACCAATGGAGTTCTTCAAATAATCCAACAAAAATCAACTTTTGTCTCCTCTCCAATCACAAGAATAAAAGATAAAAAGTTAATCTAAAAAGCTGCAAAAATCTCAGAGAAAAAGCTCTCTAACCTAGGGTAAAAAAACAGGGGTTAAATACCCCCCAAAATCGTCCAAAAAACGGTGCCAAAATGCCCCTGCGCAGCCTGAAAACCGCAATTTTTGCTACAGGCAGCGCGTCGCACTCGGCCGAGTGACAAAAGTCGCTCGGCCGAGTGAGAAACCCTGTAAATTTCCAGTAAGTCTGGGTCTTCGGGGGTCTTCACTTCGGGAGTCGCTCGGCCGAGTGAGTTGTCGTCACTCGGCCGATGGCTTCTTGGTACTCGGGCGGTCGGCATTTGCCACTCGGCCGAGTGGGTCTTCTGAAGCTCAGGCAGACGAAAAACAGTAAGTTGGCGATTTTTGACATGCGTCGTCTGAGTGCCACTCGGGCGGACGGGGTATCGTCACTCGGCCGATGTGGCTTCCGTCGCTCGGCCGAATGCACACATAAAACGTGTCCGATCCGGTCGGCCGAGCGGTGTCTCGCTGGTCGGCCGAGTGACTCCTTCACTCCGCCGAGTGAGACACCAAAAATGCCCAAACAGCTTGTTTTGGCCTCCTCGTCGCTCCTGCGACGTTCTTTCTTCTTCCTCTCCTCTCCAATGGCAAAATACCCCTCGGGGAGGTTGTCGGTGACACTCTAGAGTAGGCGTATCTCGAGATCACTCCAAATCGCTCCAAATCACCTGAAATGCGACAAAAACAACAAATCGTGAAAAGCATCGCAATATCGTCGATATATCATGAAAAACATGATTTGAGCGATCTAAATGGCATGCAAACATGCGGGAAAAAAGTGTAAAATAAGGAGTGATCAGAATCCCCCAAGCTTACCTCTTACTCGTCCTCGAGGAAGATAAGTAAAAGGCGAACCCGGTGGATTCGGAAAACGAAAACGGCGAAAATCAAAAAAATGAAAAACAAAGAAAAACGAAAAACGAAATAAAAACAAAGGAGAAAGAAAGAAGCGAAGAGGGAAGCTGCTAGATCATTTTCTCAGGACGTGGGTTTTGCTTACTCATATAGCATGCACCGAATGAAAAACACCCGTCAAAGAATTTTATTTCGATATCATAGTATAATAGTGCAAATAGAAATAGAAAACCCACGAACAACGATATAATCATGAAAAACGGAATAATTTTAGAATTAACATCGTCTGAATCATTTAAAGCGGTATACAAATCGCAGATCACACACTTTTCAATTGAATGCTTTCTATGAGGAGTATAAGAGTATCACGCAATAGAATAGAAAGAATAGATAAGTGTGGATTTCTTGAAATGAGTGCTAGGCATAGATTTCTGGACTTCGTAAAGCTAAAAATAATCTCACCGAGTATAGAATATTACTTAGCCTAGGTTGTCGTGCAACGTCAAGTAGCCACTCTCTCACACATCATTGGATTCCCTCCCCCAAGCTTATCTATAAGCGTGGTGGCATAAAAAATATTTACATCCCCATTTTTATAAAGCTCCAAAAGCAACAAGAAAAACAAAAAGGAGGGAAAGAAAGAGAGAACATGAGATGTGATCTTTTATTGAGGTTCTTTCCTCTTTTCATTTTCTTTTTCTTTTCTCTTTTTTTTTCTTTTTTTTCCTTTTTTTTTCAAATAGCATATATACACAATGATCCCAACTGAAAGAGAAGTAAGAACATACAAGAAATTTTTTCTTTTTCTTTTTCTTTTTTTTCTTTTTTTTTGGTTTTGGGAAATTTGGAGCTATGAATTAATAGCAGGGGAAATGCCATATAATAGCATTGCTAAGGGGAGGTTCACCAATGATTTTAAAATAGAGAAATGATGTTCAAGATTTGTGGAGAAAGAAATAAATATATCTCTCGGTTCACTCTATAGGACGTGCACGACAACTTCAGCAGGGTAATCTAATCTACTCAGTTTCGATCACAAAAAAGCTAAACTAATCCAGATTTATCATAGCTAAAATCATTCAATCATCCTGAAGTGAAATGTACAAATCATGCATATAGAAGTGATATAGGAAAAGAAATCGGTACTCCAGATATAAGCATTCAATGCGTGAATCTTGGTGTGTTTTCTGCGATAGCATACATATGAATATTCAGACTCAGCTAATAATAAAATTTCATCCATTTTCATGTGGAAAAAGTGTGGGTTACTATCGCTAAATGCAAGGCAAATCACAGCATATGATATCAGAAATAAAGTCTAAGACATGACAAATATAGCATGCATATAGAAGAAGCTAACTCCACGTCATCATCATCACAGAAAAGTCATCTCTAGCATGAGATGAAAAAGAAATAAAGATAAATGGGAAAATAAAACCATTTACAATGCGGCACACAGAAAAATAAGAAAAACGTGATGCATGGTAGAATGAAAGGAAAAAATGATGAAAATAAGTGCAAAAGCGGAAAATGGCGTGAAAAAACTAAAAATAAAGGTGGTAAATAAAAATGAACGTGAGAACTCACTCCCCCAAGCTAAATGGCACAGTGTCCTCAATGTGCAAAGTGTGGCACACCGAGAGACAAGTAATGTGAGGGGTAAGTGAGGATGCATGCATGAGGAAAGATAAGAAAATAATGAAACGAAAAATATGATGCGGACATGATGCATGCAGATATAGGAGTGATACAGATATAAAGGTGTGGCACCAAAAACTCTCCCTCTCTCCCAAAAAAGATATAGAAAGATATATAAAGAAGATGTGTATCCAAAAACAGTGAGGGGAGGGGGTGGGCAAAATGCAACAGGACCCAGCAGAGACGGGCAGCACAACGGCAAAAAGAATCGATGGCATCAAGAGTGCCTAAGAAGGTGGGGCTGCGCCGTCTCCGTCCTGAGGCGGAGGTGGTGGTGGTGGGGCAGGCTGCTGAGCGGGAGTGGGTGGGGGTACGCGGGGGAGTCGCTCTAGGACCTGGGTAAGGCAGTAGTGAATATGCGGGAGCAGGTCGAAGCGGGCAGCCATTGCAGTGACGGTGGCAGACAGGGTCCTAAGGTCACCTCTGAGGCCACTCACCGCCCCCTCGAGAGCACGAATGCTCTGAAGTACAGCGTCGGGGGGAGGTGGTGCAGAGGGACGCACCGGTCTGTGCTGTGTAGGGCGGGGCTGGCGTACTCTGGTGGCGTAGGTGACGGGCTCAGTAGGCAATGGAACGAAAGGTGCCGCGCTCGCAAGTGTGGGCCTGGCCTCAGTGTGAGGCCGGGGCACCGGCAGGTGAGAAGTGGAGGCAGCAGCAACGAAAGAAGAATACAAAAGTGGCAACGAGGCGGCCAGAGAGGTCGGTGACACAGAAGTGTGGACAGACGCCACGACACTCTCAGAGAATACTGCAGCGGTGGAGACAGAGGTGGAGACCATGGTCTCCACGGCAGTGGCAAAAGAGGGCTCTCCGCACTCAACTATAGTCAGCGGGCGCTCGGGTGGGGCAGAGGAAACGGGCTCGGCAGACAGAGGGCCAGTGGTGGTGGTGACAGGCGTGGAAGCAGTGGAGGTGGGCTCAGCTAGGGTACTCCCGACACTGACAGCAGTGTGGACAGAGGTGTCGGGAGCAACAGAAATATCAGGGATAGGCTGAGGGGCCACGGGGTCAACAGGGGCAGCAGGCTCGACAGGTGCAACAGGGTCTGCGGGGGCAGCGTGGGCATCGTGAGCCTGCTCGGCCTCCTCGGCCTCGAGCACGTATGCGGCAGGGATCAGAACATCCATCGCAGGGAGCCAGTCCACCTGGGCCGGTGCAATCTGAGTCCGAGCTGGGCTCGGAAGAATCATGTAATCGGCACCGTAAGGGCCGTGCAGCCAGACCCAGTGTCGGTCACCGTGCGGACACAGCATCTTCATCCGGGCCATAACATCAATGGATAGTGAAGTGGGGCCCGGTGCTCGTCGCAGGTCATCTGGAAAATCCTCGCCGGTCATAAGGGCGAGCAAGGTGATCAGGCCGCCGCAGCATATCGGTGGCGAGCGCCCACCGATACGATGATGCGGTCCAAAAACCAAGCCGCGACAGCAATCACGACGGCGGGGACCAACTCATCGCCCTCCCTAGATAGAGCTCTGGGACGTGTCATCGCGTAAAGCATATAGAGCTCCGGCATGGACATCGTACCCGGCTCATATCTCGCCAAAAAGGTCGTCGCCATAAGGCGCTGAGCTATACGGAGGCAGGGATGGACAATGGCCGAGGCCTTGGCCCTACTAGGGTCAAAGGCAGTGTGAAGACCCGTAATCCGGGCCCAGAAGGCACCGGCATCGAAGGAAGGTGGGGGTATATGGGTGGGGGCGTAACCTCGGTCCGCCCCGGGGACATCGGGCCACGAGAAGAAAGCTCTCATCATACCGAGAGTGACCTGGCACTCTCGGTCCATGAACCGAAACGAGCATCCATCGTCGGTCCGGGCGATCGAACTAAGAACCTCAAGTGTCGGACGGATAAACGTGTCCGCCGACACCTGGAAGAAATCTCGCCAGCCCACGTTGTCGTACAACGTGAGCATCCCCTCGAGTACCCCCAGGCGTCCTAGGTCTGCAAGGTGTGCGAACCTGGAGGGTACGATCGAGCGCTGGGATATACCCTCGAAAGCGACGCGGTGTGCGTCGTTCCGGAACGTGATCCCCAGCGGCCCGATAAGTGGAGCCGGAGGTGGTGGCTGTGGAGCGGCAGGGAGTGGCTGTGCGGGGTGTATGGGCTGTGCGGGCTCTGCAGGCTGTGCGGGGTGTGTGGGGCCTGCAGGCCGTGCTGGGTGAACGGGGTGTGGTGGAGAAGGCGGAGGAGAGTCCTCCACCTCATGGGAGGGGCCGGCATCATCCGACCGCTTCCGCTTGGCGGAAGCTCTCCTCGACCGCGGCCGTGTCCAGGGCGGCATATGGGCCCCGAGCGCTCACCAAAACCAATAAAAATGCGGCGTGCGTAAAATAAAGGAAAGA